>ML249837.1:0-29621 GCA_005239495.1 Nicotiana undulata
CATTCGAAGTAGTTACCTGAGCAGGAATTGGTTGTTGATCAACCACAACCGCATCAATTGGAGCATCAATAACATCTACACCATGATGATCATTTTGATCTTGATCACTATCTTCATTATTGTCTTGGGTTCCTTCATGTGCAATAGGTGCCTTAGCAATTGAAACTGGATCAATATCAACTAAGCTCTCATTACTCTGAGAATCTATCTTCTCAGCTTTGTCAATATCTTCAATAGTCTGGTCTTCAAAGAATATTGCATCTCGGCTTCTAATAAGTTTATTGTCAACTGGATCGTAAAAGCGATATCCAAACTCATCTTGACCATAACCGATAAAGATGCACTGCTTAGTTTTGACATCCAGTTTCGATCTCTCATCTTTAGGAACATGCACACAAGCTTTACACCCAAAAACTCTCAGGTGATCATAAGAAACATCTTTGGCAAACCAAACTCTGTCTGGGACATCACCATCCAAAGCAACAGCAGGAGACAAATTGATAACATAGGCAACAGTGTTAAGTGCTTCTGCCCAAAATGTATTTGGAAGTTTAGCCTCTGAAAGCAAGCATCTAACTCTCTCAACTAGAGTTCTATTCATTCTCTCTGCCAAACCATTCAATTGAGGCGTCTTGGGCGGAGTTTTCTGATGACGAATTCCTTGTTCCTTGCAATAGTTATCAAAGGGACCACAATATTCGCCACCATTGTCAGTGCGAATACATTTTAATTTCTTCCCCGTCTGTCTCTCAGCTAAGGCCTGAAATTCTTTAAACACGCCAAGTGCTTTATCTTTAGATTTCAAAGGATACACCCAGAGCTTACGAGAATGATCATCAATGAAGGTCACAAAGTAAATTGCACCACTTTTTGACTTTACTTTAAAAGGACCACACAAATCAGAGTTTACTAACTCCAATAAATCGGGCTATCTTGAAGGAGGATGGCTATAAAAGGAAACCCTTTTCTGTTTTCCAGCTAAACAATGGATACATCTTTTCAGCTTTGCTTGTTTCACTCTAGAAAGCAAATTTTTCTTAGCCAAACACGTAATCCCCCTCTCGCTCATATGACTCAATCTTTTGTGCCACAATTCTGATAAAGTGTCACTTTCCACCAGATTTATAGAGTCATTAAGAATAGATCCCTGCGTCACATATAAATGACCGGACTTGACTCCTCGAGCCACTACTAACGAGCCCTTGGTGAGCTTCCATTATCCATTAAAGAGGGCATTATGGTAACCTTCATCATCTAATCTTCCTGCGGAGATCAAATTGAAAGGGAAGTCTGGATCATGCTTGACATCTTGAAGAACTAACGTTGAACCATTATTAGAGTTCAAACAAACTGTACCAACACCAAACACCTTAACTTCACTGGCATTGCCCATCTTTAATACTCCAAAATCAACAGGAGTATAAGATGAGAAAAAATCCTTTCTTGGTGTGACATGTGAGGTAGCTCCAGAATCTACTATCCAACTCGTCTCATGAGATACCAAATTGATGACATTTTCATCATAAGCAAAAAGAAGGTCATCTCGAACAATAGCAGCAACATTGTTCTCGTTATTTTCAACTTTCTTTCCTTCTCTATTGTCTTGCAACAACTTGTGGCAAAACCTTTTGATATGTCCTTTCTTGCCACAATGGTGGCATGTAATATTATGGTATTTGGACCTTGACTTACTTCTACTTTTACCTCGATTCCTCGAGCCTCTTGTTCTATCTCTCCCCCGGTCATGTGTAACCAAGATATCTGCCTGCGAGGACGAACCCTGAGATTTTCTCCTTACTTCCTCGTTCAACACACCACTCTTGGCATATTCCATGGTCACCTTACCTCCAGGAACTGAATTTGTCAAAGAAACACAACGAGTTTCAAGAGTCAGACAGAGTATTAAGAAGCCAAAGACCTTGTATCTCATCATCAAAATTAACTCCCATTCCAGACAGCTGATCAAGGACACCCTGAAAATCATTTATGTGATCAAGGATAGGGCTGCCTTCCTTATATTTAATGGTCATCAATTGCTTTAGTAGGAACAACTTGTTGTTCCCAGTTTTTGAAGCATAAAGAGTCTCTAGCTTTTCCCACAATGATCTCGCATGTGTCTCGTTTACAATATGGTTGCGAACATTATCCTCAACCCATTGTCGTATATATCCACATACTTGTTGATGCTCGAAATCCCAATCTTCATCAGATATACTCTCGGGTTTATGAGCTGAAAAAACGGGTAGATGCATCTTCTTCACGAACAACAAGTCTTTCATCTTGCTTCTCCAAACATTATAATTTCTCCCATTTAAACATACCATCTTGCTCATATTCGCCTCCATTCCGTAACAACCCGGATATATAACCAATGTTCTGATACCACTGTTATGTCGAGGAAGAGGAGAACCCGAAAGTAAAGAAGATAAAGAACACCAAATTTTAACGTGGAAAACCCTTCAAGTCGAAGGTAAAAACCACGGGATCACAAAGATCCAAAAAGCTCCACTATAATAATAAGAGGGTTACAAAAATTCTCCAAATTGGCTACACAATAAGTGCCAAACACGGAGCAACAATAGCAACAAGAGCAACAACTAATCAATTGAAGAAAAAAGAATCCACAACATGAAGCTGCTGTTCGAGGCTCGAAATCAGATTCTACGAGCCTCCAAATCCGATCTCCACCGTTCAAATCCAAGACTAAGATGNGCTACGGGCCTCCAAATCCGGTCTCCACCTTTCAAATCCAAGACTAAGATGTTACGAACACTAAGTCAAAATTTCAGCTCGATCCAACAGTTAACAGATCGGCAAACGTGATTTGAAGTTGGCTGGTCGGAATAAAAAGAACTGCAACAAAACAAATACTTTTTTTCTCTCTTGACGAAAGCTCTCTAAAAAACTCTTTTATGTGCTTAAGTCTTTCAAAGACTTGTATCAATGAGCATAGAATAATTCTCCAAAGTTGTCCTATTTATAAATAATGACGGGTGTTTTCTCTTAAAGCAAAACCAACTCTAAATAGGAATAAAGACCGAATCCAATTCCTATTTGGAATGGAAACCAAAAGAGAATAGGATTAGGCCATTGGGTCTTTGGCTGAACAACATGGGCATGAGCCCAACAAAGGAGAGACAAATAACAAAGGAGAAAAGCAGAATACAAATCACCCCTCACTCTAATTAGAGCTAAGTTTCATGCCAACAATGAATAAACCTTCTGCCTTCTGCCGAAGAAGAAAAGAAAATTCTTGGACCAAAATATACCTGGCTACAATGGAAGAGATGTCAAAAGACATTGTCGGCAATTCTTCACATGTGCAAACTCTGAGCTGAAAGGTTCAGATTGATGCTAATAAAGCTCAGGACTTGAGATAAACCAGATTGTTTCAAGTGTGAACAGTGAGTCAAATGATTGGAGAGCGGAGAGAACAGACAGAGAATGGGAAAGGAAAAGGCTATAAGCAGAGTCACTATTCCAGCCCTTTAAATCAAATAATGTACCAAATGGATAAGCACTGCCAAACACATTGCTCGTATCATTATCATCTTTCTTTTTCATTTTTCTATTTTATATTTTTCCTTTAATTCATATATAATGGTATTTGATTGTTCATGAAATTTAAATACTTTTTGACATATATAACATATCAAAAATTATAATTAGTATATAGTGTTATTCAATAACATGTTAAGATTAATGAGTTTTCAGATATACATAAATTCACACCGAAATAAAAAAAAATTAAAAAAAAGGGAGAGTAACATATGAAGTGAGTTGCCAAACTTATGATAATCAAAGCTTATCATAATACCACGAATCAAAGTTGAACATGAGATTCACGTATCATTATCAAAGTAAACGATACTTATCTTCTAGCACAAGAGAAGTATTGTCTATATTAACTTATCCTCTGAAATAGTAGCTTGGTTGTATTGAACTTCCCACCTCAAATAAGATTATATGAATAGATATATCCCCTTCGTGTCAATTTATATGATAGGGTTCGAAGTTTAAGAAAAGAGAGATAATTTGTAAATTTATAGTGCAAAATAAGGTATATATATTTTGTCTGGCTATAAATTATTGTATAAAAATAAATTATTTTCAAATAGAAAAAAGTCATTTTTTTGGTACAAATTAAAAAATAGGTTCACATAATTTGAAAATAGAGGGAGTATAAGGTCATCTCCAACCTTGCACTATTTTTTGCTCCAAATCTATATTTGGTGCAAAATTTAGTGTTTTTTTGCTCCAACCCAACACCAAATCTTGTACCATTATAGAGTGTGAATAGTGTTGCACCAAATTTGGTGCAACACTATTCATCAACACCAAATTTGGTTTAATATTATTTTATTCATTTTTATATATTTTTTTACTTTTAATTTATCATATATTGTGTATATAATTATTTTTTATATTTAGATCTTTATAATTTTAATTTTATATTCTATTTTTTTGATATATTAATTTTTGTATATATTATATTTATATAAAACTATAAGTTAATTTTATTATTATTATAATTGTATAAAAAAAATATAATCATTATTTAAAAATGAAATATGCAAATGTAAGATATCTAATGTTGCTAAAATTGAAAAGGAAAAACTAAAATTTAAAAAAGAAAATCAACAATACATAAAATTTAAATACATTAAAAGTACATCAAAGGAGGATACATTAAAATTGAAATTATATTAAAAACATAAAACATAAGTTTAATAATCCGGCATGTTATTTTCAGGTGAATTATATGTGATGAATATGAAAAAAAAGAAAAAATAGAATTTGTTTGAGGGAAATAAAAAATAAAATTTAAATAGAAGATAATAATATAATATAGAAGAGAGACAAGAATATGAAAAGGAATACTTTTTTTAGTGTAAAATATAGTGTAATGGTTAGAAAAAATTTAGTGTTATATCATTTTGATGTAAAATTTAATGTGAAATTTAATGTAAAGTTTGGAGATGGCCTAAAGGAAAGAGTTGACATAACTTTTTAAAAATTGTAAGAATTTTATCAAGCACGTGAAATATGAAGTACACGGACTTAAAAGTAAGATGGAAAAGGAAATTTCTTTCTTGTAAAGTAGTAGTTGTGAAACGAGGAGATGTGGTCCATATAGAAGACGTCATCTTGACGTAGTAGAAAGATAATTAAAGGGTCGGTAGGTGGTGGCGATAAGAACGGAATGGCTCCGTACGAGTTACGACCAGACCTATTACTCCCCCCATTCCGATTTAGTAAACATATTTGAGGGGCAATTAGTCTTTTAGCTCAGTTTATTGTTTAAACTTAAGTTTGTAAAGGGACATAATATACAAATAGCACCATATTTGACTAGGCAAGAGTTTAAGAAAAAAATAAAATATATTTAAAATTGTGGTCATAAACAAATCAAAAATGAATTCAGAGTATTTGTGTGATTATAATAGTTTCTCATTGAGAGTAGATAGGTAAGTTTAAGTTGAATTGTTTTTAAATTTAAAATTGAATCTTATTGAAACAGACCAAAAAAAAAAGTTTACATAAACTGAAACGAAAAAAGTATATAAATTCCTTGAAGAGGACCTATGGAGAAATTTCCTCCTTTTCTTACGCATTAATATCTAATGAAGATGGTGAAACTAAAAAAGGGACACAAGACTTCAGATTTACGGCAGTAAAGATCATACCTTCACTTTTTAGCGAAGAGTCTGTATCGAAAGTTATGAGTTCAGTTTGTTATGAGTTCAGTTGAATCCGTCATGTATATATTGTATGTTGTTTAATCAAAAAATAAGATTTTTAGTCAAAGCTCATTTTTAGAAGAACTCGGGTTACTGATAATCAAATAATTTCTCACTTTATAATTGGAAATTGTAACCGTTTATGAAGATTATGTAATGATTCTGATACCCCTTCCTCATTAATTAGAGGTTCACGAATCTTCCCTCTTTACAATATTGATTCATTCCGTCTGCGCCTCTTCAGTAAATGTTTAGATTTGAACGTTGATCCTCATTATCTCGTGGGTGATTGACTCATATCTCTTGTAACTCATACGTCTTTTAAACGTAATATTCCAGTTGTCATTTCCACATTGTTCCACGTATCACGCGTTGTCATCTAAACATAATTCCACGTGTACCATTTATTTATCACCAATACAGATAGTCCCCACTTATCAAATATTCTTTAATTGAATATTTGGGAAGTGGTATGTAATTATGGCAGGAATTCTTTGCCGTCGTTTCCCAAGCATCATTGTGCTCTCTTCAGAATCAACGTGTCGTATGTCACTTCCATTTAATGCTTGTGCCACGTGACTTTCGATGACTGGATATGCGGATCCTCGGTGATTTTTAGGGTTTTTCTACGGCTGTGTCAGTCACGAAGTGATGGTTATATTATGACACTTCATCATGACTTACTTTATATGATGGCTACTTCTTCTTATAAATACCTCATGTGCCTTCAGTTTTACGAAACCTTCATTCTTCAGTGTTCCTCTTCTTCACTCGTCCTTATTTTTCAACTCAAATTGCTCTGGTAATTCCCTATACAACCATGTCTTCATCAAATCCCAATCCTCGCAAAGTAGTAATTGTCGATGAACTTCCTACTTTATCTGCTCCTGTTAGGAGTAGAAGAGGTGGAAAACTGCGTAGTCTAGGATCTTAGTCCATTCGTGGTTCCTCTTCACAAACCAACACTACTATTCTTTCTTCTTCTAGACCTAGGGCTTCTTTAAACCCAAGATCTTCTGCTAGAAATAGGGAATCGAGTGAACCTATGCGTGAACCAACGGTTGATGAAATCGTTCCTCAAGAATTTTCTTTCTCATTTGATCGTGAAACGATTAGGAACCAAGTTTCTTCTTTAGCCTCCTATGATCGTGCCGATCTTTATCCTACCCAGATTACTACTGGTTTGATCTCTCTTGTTCGAAGAGAATGCTACCGGAAGTCTGGTTTTCCAGTTTTAGTTCCTGATTCAAACCAACGAATAACTTCATATCACATTGGTTATTTCTTTTGTTTACACATATCCTTTTACTTTAGGTTTTAAACCACCTATTGAACCAGTAATTATTGAATTTTGCCGCTTATTTAATGTTTGCTTAGGACAGATTGGTCCCATTGTTTGGAGGGTTGTTGCATATCTTCGATATTTATCCAACTTGGCTTCCATGCCTCTCACCTTTCACCACTTGCTTCATGTTTACTCCCCTAAATTATTTCATGAAGGGGTCTTTGGTCTTTACTTTTGTGGCTAGAAGAAAGAGGGTATTGGTTAGCCCTGAGGATGATATAGATCGTGGCTGGTATGCCCGCTTTGTCGCTGCTCCCACAAGTGCTTTGGTGGGTGCAGAGAATATGCCCTTTCCAGAAAAATGGAATTTTGCACGTAAGTTTTTTTTATCTTTCCTTCTCTTTCATGAAAGAAGAAAAACTTATATTCTCGTGCTTACTTTTTCAGCAACTATGGAAGTTTTTACGGAGATCCCTAACTTCCGTGCTTGGGTAAAAAGGTTGTTGTTAGTTGCTCCCATGGAGAGAAGGTCTTGGAAATACCTCTCTCGTAGGTCAAGATGGAAAGTCAAAACACACGGTACCCTTCCTCTTTTTTTTTTTTTAAACTTTTCTTCTTCTCTTTGTGTTAATTTGGAGTTCCTAACTTTTCTCTTTTGCTAAGATTTCCCATTCGTTGTGTCAGTCCCGCGTCTATTACTTCTTCAAGACTTTTCGTATCTCTCGCTCAAGAGAGGATTTTGAGCTCTTCTTTGAAAAGAAAGGTGGACGGAGCCCGTAGCTCTGAAGGTGAAGAGGAACATGAAGAGGGTTCTTTAGTGCGCAGGCCTCGGGTTAGGAGGCGCGTTATTTCAGACGATGAAGCCACCCTTCCTCCAAGTTCAGCTCCTTCTAAGCTTTTAGATGGGCCCAAAAGTGCTACGTTAGTGCTTTGTGATGAAGAGATGGATGTTCCTCCTCGTGATTATACTTATTAGTTGTTTACCCGTGGTTTTGATAGTGAAGACTTTGGTCCCACTTCTAAGATATGGTTTTGAAATTTTTGAATCAAAATTTGGTGTGATAAGGTGTTGGTGTGAATGTGATAAGGGTGGATAATTTGTGTGATAAGGGTGGATAATTGGCGTGATAAGGGTGGATAATTAGTGTGATAAGGGCGAATAATTGATTGTGATACGAGTGAATACATTGATTGTGATATTGTGAATAGATGGGATCGGGTTGCACACCGCAACAAGACAGTGAAAATGGGAAATAATGATTTTTACTGATTTTTAAACTTTGAATGATTTGGAAATTCTTGTTTTACTCTACAGTTTTTCTTATATTTGGCACATGTGATTATTTTAACGTAAAGTTGGAAAACTTGAAGATTTACTTGAGTATTGGTTATAGATGAGGCCTGGAAAAGGCGGCTGAGTTATTTCATTGTTGTTGCAGTACTTAATTATTTGTTTAGATTTCCTTCTCTCTTTATATTTATGTCTCGGTTATATTTTTCTTGTTCGTGTAGAATTATTTTATTGTGTTACTGTATATATTATTGTCACATGTTATATGTTGTTAATGCCCCGCCATAGCCTCGTCACTAGTTCGTCGAGGTTAGGCTCGGCACTTACTCAGTACATGGGGACAGTTGTACTGATACTACACTCTTCACTCTTTTGTGCAGATCCAGGTACTAGCTAGCAGTAGGGATTTTTAGAGTAGCCATCTATTTATTCGGAGACACGAGGTGTATCTGCGGCATTCGCAGATCCTGAGAGTCTTCTCCTAATTTTTATAAAATTGTTTTAGTATATTCAGAACAGTTACACTAATTCTTTCAGCCCAGTATTTGTAGTATTCTTTAGTAGTTTGTGAATTGTGACACCAGATTCTGGGGTAGTTCTAGATCTATTTATATAATTAGCTCGTGGTTCGTTTTTTTTATTGTTTAGTATTTTATCTGTGGAAATCATTTACATTAAGTTTACTTTAAATTAATTTATTGATGCTTAAGAAAATAATCAAAGGAAATTAGCTACTCGAATTCTAACATTGGCTTGCCTAGCAAGTGTGGTGTTAGGCGCCATCACGATCCCTAAGGTTGGGAATTTGGGTCGTGACAAGTTGGTATCAGAGCACTAGGTTTCCTAGGTCTCACAATTCATGAACAAGCTTAATAAAGTCTGAAGGATCGGTACGGAGACGTCTGTACTTATCTCTCAGAGGCTATGAAGTTAGGAACAATTTCACTTCTATTCTACTCTATCGTGCGAATTTATTCGACCATTGATGATTGAACTTGTCTATTCTTGTCCTCTCACAAATCTCGACACACGCAAAGCGTTTACAACCGGACAAGAAGTGAAGCCCCAATGACAGATACGATTCGGGGAAGTGACAGAAGCATAGCTTAGTCTAAAGCTCGAACGTCAGCACCTATTACAGTCTCAAATGGATATATAGACGTGGAGGTTCTAGCTCAGTCGGTACAGGTTGTACTAGTCCATATCCCAGAAGGATTTATAGCTACTCCAGTATTGCATAACAAGGGAATAGTTGAAAGCATCAGGGTTGATTTATATGAGCTGTGAAATTTAACATTGTGGATTATCAGGCATTGTGACCTATGACTTCGTGCCAAGTGGGGAAGTCCACTGTCAAGGAATAGATTGTGGGGTCATGTGTTATATCGGTTTTGGCTTGGAATGTATAAGGCCTGAGATTTTGCAAGAGATAAAGCGAGGACTTGCGATATGTCTGCCTCCTTAATAACCATATACCCCAGTACCAAAGGAGTTATATAAACAGCTTTAAATCTACAGAAGGTTTACTCAGCGTGAAAGTCACGGTTGCGGATTTCGGGGTGCTCCAGAGGGAGTACAATGATTAACAAGCTTCTAGACTACATGGTTCGTGCTAGGATTTATCGGTATAGAGCTCTACTTTTGTGATCATTGTGTGTCAATAGAGATGAGAGTTACCCCAAAAGAATGATGAAAAAGTATATGAATAAAAGGGGTAGCTCAGCAGTGCTGAGTCAACATAGCAAAAGAAGAAATTGGTCGCCGGTGTTTGTGGCAAGCCTACGAAGAGGAAGACCAACCAGTTCAACATCAACTATTTGACTCTGTTCTCATAATGCTTATGAAAGAGTTTGTTTCTCGAACCTTCTATTTTTGCGTGGCGCTTAGGGTTTGAACGATTGTGTCAGGTCACCATGACAATGTCAGAACATGCCATCAGGTTTGATAAGTTTGCCTGTCATACTCCAACTTCGGTTTATCTAGCCAGAGAGCAAGTCCACAGACTCATTAAAAGGCTCAATTACGATTGTGAAATTTTGTGCGACTCAGGGCAAGTTGATACTTTATTTCGGCTAGTGGTAGAAACTGTCCTAGACTTGGGAGAGTCATATTTCATCAGAGCACTCAGGCTACGTGTCCCATTGCAGTTACAACTCAACTTACATGTCGAAGGTGGAGGTCAGACTCCTAGAGGTGGAGACCTAGCCTGTTGTTATATTTTCTATGGTACGACTGAGGTCATTATATCAAATGGTGCCATTACAAGAACAATCTCTAATTATTAAAAAATGATAATTTCTTGAACTTAATTCGGTTATGCGTATCTAATAAAATTCTTCTAATATGCTCTACTCTCGGGTGAGCTTCGTAACTCAAAAATCTACTTATTAGAATACTTGTATTGAGAAATTCTATGGAGAGAGTTGCGTCTATCATTACGTGCTGTAATTTTGTCAACGGAAAATAGTTAAAATAAGGGCAAGGAAGGTTTCGAGTGGAACGATATGCATATTACTTGTGATTCAGAATTGAGGACGAGATCCTCGCGTTTTAATATGATTTGGTATGTTTAAACCGGGCTACGAGCCGCGGTGGAAGTTATGTAAGGATGAGATCCTTGTGGTGGAAATTCTTGTGTTTAAATTCTCCCTTGTGAATTAAAATTGTACTATAGTACTAGTAGGGAGTCATGCCTGTTAAGGTTATTCAAAAATTTTGATGTAATAATAATAATAGTAATAAGTAAATAAATAAATAAATAAATAAATAAATTAACTATATGTTCATAATTTGCCAAATTCGTGCTATAATTGTGGAGCCTTAACCTACAAGGTAGGTGCCCGCCCAAGTGGCGTTAAATGAGACACATTAATTCAGGTATATATTTATGAGGTCTTCATGAATCGCATCTCGTTATCAGTATTGTCAAGGTTTGAAAGGAGATTATTGTGAACGTGAAGCTATTTGATAATTCTGTAATTGGCTATGAACAACTATTAAGAAAATTGAGGCGGTCAAGAACTGGCCTAGACCCACTACAGCCACGGAGATAAGGAGTTTCTTTGGTTTGGTGGGTTACTACCGTCATTTTGTGGAGGGGTTCTCATCCATAACAGCCTCAATAACTATATTGACTCAGAAAGGTGCCCCATTTAAATGGTCAGATGAGTGCGAGGCGAGCTTTCAGAAGCTCAAGACAACCTTGACTTCAGCATCAATGTTGGCATTACCATCAGGTTCGGGTTCTTTTATGGTGTATTGTGACGCTTCCCGAGTGGGACTTGGATCAGTATTGATGCAGGATGGCAGAGTGATCTCATATGCGTCTCGTCAGTTAAAACTCCATGAGAAGAATTACCATGTTCATGACTTAGAGTTGGCAGCCATTGTTCATACATTGAAAAATTGGAGGCACTATCTTTATGGCGTGTCGTGTGAGGTTTTTACTGACCATCGTAGTCTCCAATACTTATTCAAGCAAAAGGATCTAAATTTGAGGCAGGGGAGATGGTTAGAGTTACTAAAAGATTATGATGTCACCATATTGTATCACCCAGGCAAGGCCAGTGTGGTGGCCGATGCATTGAGTAGAAAGGCGGTGAGTATGGGCAACCTTGCGTATATTCCAGTTGGTGAGAGACCGTTGGCTTCAGACATTCATACATTGGCTAATCAGTTCGTGAGGTTAGATATTTCGCTCAGCGGTGTTTTAGCTTGTACATTCACTCGGTCTTCTCTAATTGAGCGTATCCGGGAGCGGCAGGATGATGACCCACATTTGGCGGTCCTTAGGGACATAGTTCGGCACAGTGATACCAAGTAGGTTATAGTTGGAGATGATGGTATTTTGAGGATGTAGGGTAGGTTATGTGTGGCAAATGTTGATGGCCTTCGTGAGTTGATCCTTGAGGAGGCTCACAGTTCTAAGTATTCTATTCACCCTGGTGCAATCAAATGTATCGGGATTTGAAACAACATTACTGGTGGAGAAGGATGAAAAAGGATATTGTTGCTTACGTGGCTCGTTGTTTGAATTGTCAGCAAGTGAAGTATGAACATCAAAGACCCGGTGGTTTACTTCAGCAGATAGAGATTCCTGAGTGGAAGTGGGAGCGTATCATTGTGGACTTCGTTGTTGGACTCCCACGGACTCAGAGGAAATTTGACGCAGTTTGGGTTATTGTGGATAGGCCGACTAAATCAGCACATTTCATTCTTGCGGCAAGTACTTATACTTCGGAACGGTTGGCTGAGTTATATATTCGGGAGATTGTTCGCCTTCACGGTGTGCCCATGCCTATCATTTCAGATCGGGGTACACAATTTACTTCGCACTTTTGGAGGGCAATTTAACTTGAGTTAGGGACCCGATGTCACGACCCCAAATCCTACCAGGCCGTGATGGCGCCTATCGTGGAACTAGGCTAGCCAACCATCACATTACTACGCTTTTATTCAATTTTAACAGTTCGCAATATAACAATAAGCAAGCAACCATATCATCAAATAACATAATTAAGTCTTAGCGTCCCCATAATATTCTAAACAACCTCCCAAGAACTGGAGTCAATAGTCATGAGCATCTAAGAATAAATAAATCTAACTCTGCTAAAACTATAATATATGTCTCTGAATCAAATGCTAAATAGGGAAGGGAAAATGGAGAAGTTGTGGACGCTGGACAACTACCTCAAAATCCCGTGAACTGCTGCTAACGAATAAGGTAGCTACTGTTCCAAATCGGTACCTGAATCTGTGCACAAAGGCACATGGAGTCTTTATGAGTACGCCAACTCAGTAGTAATGAAAAGAAATCACAGTCTGAGAAATATAAAGCACACAAATAGATACATCATTTCACAACAACCAGTAAAACATCAAATCACCGAGTAGTATTCAGCAATTTCATAAAACCCAGTTTCCAGAAAACCTTTGAGAACGAGTAAATATCAATATATCTCATTGAAATCCTCAGTAAAACTCATTTTGAAAATGAAGTAAATCATAGTTCGAAAACATAGTAAAATTATCATGAAACTGCCCCTCAGGCCAAAATTATTTCTCGGAACATATACCCTCAAGCATTCCCTCAATCACTCAGTATAAATCATCACTCGGTATCAGCCCCGCGGGCAATCATCATCACTCAATCGGTACCGGCGCTCACTGGGGGTGTGTTAAAGACTCCGGAGGGGCTCCTACAGCCCAAGCGCAATAATAACATAAGGCCTGGAAGCCTTCTAACCTCTCTCATAAGGCCTGGAAGCCTCCTAACATCTCTCATAAGGCCTGGAAGCCTCCTCACCTCTCTCATAAGGCCTGGAAGCCTCCTCACATCATAGGCCTGAAAGCCTCACTCAGTCAGACACTCTCAATTTTCCCTTAGGCCATAAACATACCGGGTTCTCGACCCAAAACAACGTTTCATTTTTTAATAAATAGTATCAAAATACTATGAGTGTCAAAACAATTTATCAGGAAAAGACTGAGTGTAATTCACAACATATCAAGTGAGGAAACACAGTAAAACATTCCCCCAAGGGGTAAACAGATCGGCACTAGGCCCCAAACACAGCTTACAACCCAAAACATATCATAATATATAAATACTAATTAAGCAAAGGCTTAAAAGTCGGTTTCGCAACTCAATAGTTGCCTAAGTAGGGAATATATTTCCCAAGTTTCAATCTTTGTATTCAAAAACCCGTGAAGAGTGCATAGTCCGGGGTTTCATACCCTCAGGATAGGATTTCAAGACATTACTTACCTCAAAACTAGCCCGGAATTATTCCGCAATGCGCTTGCCTCTCGAATCAACCTCCGAAGGCTCTACATCTACCAAGTTCAGATTTTTATCATCAACATATGCTTAAGGAACAATTTCCAATTGAAAAATGTCGAAATTAACCCAAAAATTCGAAACCGGTCAAAACCCGACCCCAGGGCCCGCATTTCGAAACTCAGATAGTTTTATGGAAAAGTGTTCTTCGTCCTCTCACGAGTCCGTACATATAAAGAACGCCAACATCGGAGTCCGTTTAACCCCTCAAATCGACCCCTAAAGGTCTCTTAATATCAAGCCCTAAAACCCAATTTTTCTACTAATTTTCCATGAATTTACACTGGTTTTATGCTCTATAATCATCCATAATCGAGTTTTAATGACTAGAACACTTACATATGAAGAACAAGAATTTCCCTCTTCAAAATCTCCCCAAGAGCTCTTTTCCGTACAACAATGGTGAAAAAGAGGGTTTAAGTCACGGAGGAAATATTTAAATACTGCCTAGGTCAATACTCCATGCGAACGCGGCCTCCTACTCGCGTTCGCGAAGAACAAAATCCCCAGGCTCCAATTAACTCTTCGCGAACGCACTTACCTGGGTGCGAACGCAATGCCCATACTGGTCAACCCTCCGCGAACGCGGTCAACCCCCTCGCGAACGCACAGGTCAAATGGACATTGGTCCTTCCGCTGCCCCTAACTCTCTGCGAACGCACCCTCTAGCCCGCGTCCGCGAAGAATGGCCTGCTTCTTCTTCACGTTCGCACCTGCCTGGTCGCGAACGCATAGACAAATTCCCCCAGCTCCCATAATTCTTCTATGCGAACGCGACCCTACCTCCGCGTTTGCATAGGGTAAAACACTTGTGCAGAAACATCAGAAAACCAGCAGTGTTTTCAATGCTAAACGAGTCCGTTAATCACCCGAAATCCATCCCGAGCCCTCAAGACCTCAACCAAAACTACCAACACGTCACATATGATCATTCAAACTTATTTGCACTCTCAAAATACCAAAACTAACATCAAAACACCAAATTCACATCGGATTCAAGCCTAAGAACTTTGATATTTCTAAAATCCACCAATGATGCCGAAACTATCCAAATCCACTCCGATTGACCTGAAAGTTTACAGACAAGTCCAAAATGATATTACGGACCTATTCCGACCCCGATATCCTATTTTCCACTGCCGACCGGAAATCAACAAAAACTAACTTTCGCCAATTCAAGCCTAATTCTACACCGGACATCACAAAATTATTCTGAACACACTCCTAAGTCCCAAATCACCTAACGAAGCTATTCGAACCATAAAATCCGCATTCCGAGGTCATTTACCAATAAGTCAACTCTTAGTTGACTTTTCTCATTTTAAGGCTATTCTTAAGGACTAAGTGACTGAACTCTCTCTACAACCATTCGATTTCAAGCCTATCAACTCTAATACATCAAATACAGTATAACCAATCTATAACAGGTCAATAACAACAGTTATAATGCAGGTTTTACGTAACGACAGACCGGGTCGTTATATTCTTCCTCTCTTAAACAAACGTTCGTCCTCGAACGAGTCTAGAAACATACCTGGAGTCTCAAACAAGTGTGGATACTTGCTCTGCATCTCCCGCTCGGTCTCCCAAGTAGCTTCCTCCACTGGCTTACATCTCCACTGCACCTTCACTGACGCTATATCCTTAGACCTCAACTTTCTGACCTCATGAGCTAAAATAGCTACTGGCTCAACCTCATATGACATATCTCCCTCGAGCTGAACTGTGCTGAAGTCTAACACATGAGATGGATAACAAACATATTTTCTGAGCATCGACACATGAAACACCGGATGAACATTCGACAAGCTGGGTGGCAAAACAAGTCTATAAGCCACCTCTCCAACCTTCTGAAGTACCTCAAAAGGACCGATAAATCGCGGACTCGGCTTTCCTTTCTTTCCGAACATCATAACACCCTTCATGGATGATACCTTCAGCAGTACCTTATCACCTTCCATAAATGACACATCCCGGACCTTCCGGTTCGCATAACTCTTCTATCTAGACTGCGCCGTGCGAAGTCGCTCCTGAATCAACTTCACCTTCTCCAGCGCATCCTGAATCAAGTTTGTGCCCAATAACTTAGCCTCACCAGGCTCGAACCAACCAACCGAAAATCTAAACCTCCTACCATATAAAGCCTCATACGGGGCCATCTGAATACTAGACTGATAGCTGTTATTATATGCAAACTCTGCTACTGGAAAAAACTGATCCCATGAACCACCAAAATCGATCACACACGCCCGTAACATATCCTCCAATATCTAAATAGTCCGTTCTGACTGCCCGTCGGTCTAAGGGTGAAATGCGGTGCTCAACTCTACATCAGTACCCATACCTTTCTGTACAACCCTCCAAAACTGAGATGTGAACTGAGTACCTCTGTCAAAAATGATAGAAACCAGAACTCCATGCAATCGGACAATCTCCTTAATGTAAATACTAGCTAACCGCTCTGAAGTATAAGTAGCACTGACAGGAATGAAATGCGTGGACTTGGTCAATCTATCCACAATGACCCAAATAGTATCAAAACCCTTCGAAGTCTGTGGAAGCCCAACTACAAAGTCCATAGTAATTCGCTCCCACTTCCACACCGGAATGTCTAGCCTCTGAAGCAAACCACCTAGTCTCTGGTGCTTAAACGTGACATGCTGGCAGTTGAGACACCGTGCTACATACTCAACAATATCTCTCTTCATCCGTCTCCACCAATACTGTTGTTTCAGATATTGATAAATCTTTGCGGCACCCGGATGAATAGAATACCGCGAGTTGTGAGCCTCTGCTAATATTAACTCCCGAATACCCTTTACATTGGGCACGCAAATACGGCCTTGCATCCTCATAACTCCATCATCACCAATAGTCATATCTCTGGCATCACCCTGACGAACTCTATCCTGAAGAACTAATAAGTGTCGGTCATCATACTGTCTTGCCTTAATCTGATCAAATAAAGAAGACCGAGAAGCCATGCTAGCTACCACCCGTGGAGGATCCGACAAATCCAATCTCACTAACTAACCCGCTAAAGCCTGAACATCAAGGGCTAAAGTTCGCTCTGCTGCTGAAAGATAAGCTAGACTTCCCAAACTCTCGGCTCTGCGAATCAAGGCATCGGCCACCACATTGGCCTTCCCCGGATGATACAAAATAGTCAAGTCATAGTCCTTAAGCTCCAACTATCTCCTCTATCGCAAATTCAAGTCCTTCTGCCTTAGCAGATACTGCAAGCTACGATGATCGGTGTAAATCTCACACTGTACTCCATACAAATAATGCCGCCAAATCTTTAAGGCATGAACAATAGCAGCTAACTCCAAATCGTGCACTGGATAATTCTTCTCGTGCACCTTCAAGTGTCTCGACGCGTAGGCAATTACCCTACCGTCCTGCATCAACACCGCTCCCAAGCCAACTCTAGAAGCATCACAATAAACCATATAAGAACCCGAACTAGTAGGCAACACTAATACCGGAGTTGCGGTCAATGCTGACTTGAGCTTCTGAAAGCTCTCCTCACACTCATCGGACCACCTGAATAGAACACCCTTTTGTGTCAATTTGGTCAGAGGTGAAGCAGTAGAAGAAAATCCCTCCACAAAGCGACGGTAGTAACCCGCCAAACCAAGGAAACTCCGAATCTCTGTAGCTGAAGACGGTCTAGGCCAACTCTGCACCGCCTCAATCTTTTTTCGGATCAACTTGAATACCTTCACTGGACACCATATGCCCCAAGAAAGCTACTGAACCAAGCCAAAACTCACACTTAAAGAATTTTTCATAAATCTTCTCCTCCATCAGTCTCTGCAACACGACCCTCAAGTGTTGCGCATGCTCTTCCTGGCTACGGGAATAAACCAGGATGTCATCAATGAACACTATAATGAATGTATCAAGGTATGGCTGAAATACGGTGTTCATCAATTGCATGAACGCTGTCGGGGCATTGGTCAGCCCAAATGACATAAATAGAAATTCATAATGACCGTATCTGGTCCTGAAAGCCGTCTTCGGGATATCAGAATCCCAAATTTTCAACTGATGATACCCCGACCTCAAGTCGATCTTGGAGAATACCTTAGCTCCCTGAAGCTGATCAAATAAGTCATCAATACGAGGCAACGGATAACGATTCTTCACTGTAACCTTATTCAACTGTCTATAGTCAATACACATGCGCATCGAACCATCCTTCTTTTTCACAAACAACATCGGCGCACCCCAAGGCGATACACTAGGCCGAATGAACCCCTTATCTAAGGGTTCCTGAAGTTGCTCTTTTAATTCTTTCAACTCTGCGGGTGCCATACGGTAAAGTGTAATAGAGATAGGCTGAGTGTCTGGCACCAAGTCAATACCAAAATCAATATCCCTGTCAGGTGGCATGCCTGACAGGTCTGTAGGGAATACATCCGGGAAGTCACGGACTACAGGGACAAAATCAACAGATAAGGCCTCACCACTAACGTCCCTCACAAACGCAAGATACGATTCACACCTTTTTTCAACCATACGATGAGCCTTTAAATAAGAAATCACTCTGCTAGGCACATGCTCTACCGACCCTCTCCACTCAACTCTTGGAACTCCGGACATAGCTAAGGTCACAGTCTTAGCGTGACAATCAAGAATCGCATGACATGGGGATAACCAATCCATGCCCAGAATTACATCAAAATCGACCATACTAAGTAACATCAAGTCCACTCGGGTCTCCAGACCTCCAATAGATATAAGACACAACCGATACACACGGTCCACAATAATAGTATCATGCACCGGTGTCGAAACATGAACAGAAGTAACTAGAGACTCACGGGGCATATTCAGAAAATGAGCAAAATAGGATGAGACATAAGAGTACGTGGAACCAGGGTCAAATCAAGCCAACACAACACTGTGACAAACTGAAATAGTACATGTAATCACCGCATCTGAAGCCATAGCATCAGGCCTAGCCGGAAGTGCATAAATATGTGGCTGGCCTCCACCTGCTCGACCTCTCCTTCTAGGATGACCCCTAGCTGCCTGACCACCACCCCTGGCTACCTGGGTAGGTGGTGATATGACTGGGGATGAAGCCGAGAGCTGAACCCTTTGCTGGGATGAACTACCAAAATGACGGGGACATTGCCTCCACCCATGTCCGAGCTCTCCACACTCGTAACAATTACCTATAGCTGGGGAAAACGAATGAGAGCCTCCACCCCTCAGATAACCACCAGACGAACCATGCATAGAAGAGCCCTGATAAGATGATGCTCGGGCGAAGCTCTGAGCTGTAAGGGCACTAAAAGATGAACGTCCCTGATGAGCATTGCGAGGACCCTACCCCGACGATACACCACTGTACGCTGGGCGAACTGACTGTGGAGGTCTAAATGAACGACCTTTGTTAGGCTGAAATTGTCCTCTGGGAGGGGCACCACTAAAATTACCTGATCCCCGAGGCCTCTTGACCTCTCTTTCCTCACGATCCTGCCTACGAACCGACTCAATATCCCGAGAAATATCAATAACCTACTCAAATGTGACTCCAGACACTCTCTCTCTGGTCATCAAGATCTGAAGCTGATAAGTAAGACCATCTACAAACCTCCTAATCCTCTCCCTGTCAGTAGGGACAATCTCTGATGCATGTCTGGCTAACTCAGAAAACCTCATCTCGTACTGGGTGACTGATAATTCTCCCTGGCACAGCTGCTCAAACTGCATACGCTGCTCCTCTCTGTGGGACTGAGGAACATATTTCTCCAAAAAGATCGTGGAGAACTGCTGCCAGGTGAGAGGTGTTGAATCAACCAGCCTACGCCTCTCGAATGATTCCCACCAAGTAAATGCAGCACCAGCAAACTGATAAATTGCAAATGAAACTCCGTTGGTCTCCAAAATACCCGCAGTACGAAGCATCCTCTGACATTTATCAAGAAAACCTTGGGCATCCTCACCCTCTATGCTACTGAAGGTCGGAGGTTTAAGTCTGCCGAACCTCTCCAACCTGCGCTACTCATCCTCAGGAATAACAGTGACCATAAAATCCTGAGCTGGAGCAACCAGCTGAACTGGGGCTGCTCCTGGTGCCTGAATACCCCGTACAACCTGCTCAGGTGTCCGGGCAGCTGGAGTCTGATTGCCTCCCCCGGCCTGAGCTGCAGTGGCAGTAGTAGGCATAGCAACTGCCTGAGCCAAACTGGAACACACCGTCAATATCTGAGCCAGGGTCTCCTGAAGGCCCGGAATAACAACAGGCACTGCCGGTGCCTGAGCCTGTCCCGCTGGAGCACCATCGGCGGGAACCTGATCCTGAACGATAGGGGGATCCTGTGGTACCATCCCGGCTGCTGCCTGAGCTGGTCCCCTACCTCTACCACGGCCTCGACCCCTTGTGGGTCTGGCTGGTGTCTGGTCACCCTGATCGGTATTGCGTGTCCTCACCATCTGTGAGAGAATGAAACAACGTAAGTTTAGATTTCAAGAATCAATATATTGGAATGAAAGAGTTCAAGAAAATAGGGATGTTTCCTAAAAGATCTACAGCCTCTCGAAGATAAGTACAGACGTCTCCGTACCGATACGCAAGATTCTACTAAACCTGCTCATGACCGTTGAGTCATACGTTACCTAGTGTTATGATACCAACTTGTCACGACCCCAAATCCTACCAGGCCGTGATGGCGCCTATCGTGGAACTAGTCTACACAACCATCACATTACTACGCTTTTGTTCAATTTTAACAGTTCACAATATAACAATAAGCAAGCAACCATAACATCAAATAATATAATTAAGTCTTAGCATCCCCATAATATTCTAAACAACCTCCCAAGGACTGGAGTCAATAGTCATGAGCATCTAAGAATAAATAAATCTAACTCTGCTAAAACTATAATATATGTCTCTGAATCAAATACTAAAGCTAAATAGGGAAGGGAAAATGGAGAAGCTGTGGACGCTGGACAGCTACCTCAAAATCCCGTGAACTGCTGCTAACGAACAAAGCGACTACTGCTCCAAATCGGTACCTGAATCTGTGCACAGAGGCACCTGGAGTCTTTATGAGTACTCCAACTCAGTAGTAATGAAAAGAAATCACAGTCTGAGAAATATAAAGCACACAAACAAATACACCATTTCACAACAACCAGTAAAACATCAAATCACCGAGTAGTATTCAGCAATTTTATAACATCGAAATCAGTTTCCAGAAAACCTTTGAGAACGAGTAAATATCAATATATCTCAGTGAAATCCTCAGTAAAACTTAGTTTGAAAATGAAGTAAATCATATTTCGAAAACATAGTAAAATTATCATGAAACTGCCCCTCGGGCCAAAATCATTTCTCGGAACAGATACCCTCAGGCATTCCCTCAATCACTCAGTATAAATCATCACTCGGTATCAGCCCCGCGGGAAATTATCATCACTCAATCGGTATCGGCGCTCACTGAGGGTGTGTTACAGACTCCGGAGGGACTCCTACAGCCCAATTGCAATAATAACATAAGGCCTGGAAGCCTTCTAACCTATCTCATAAGGCCTGGAATCCTCCTCACATCTCTCATAAGGCCTGGAAGCCTCCTCACCTATCTCATAAGGCCTGGAAGCCTCCTCACATCTCTCATAAGGCCTGGAAGCCTCCTCACCTATCTCATAAGGCCTGGAAGCCTCCTCACATCTCTCATAAGGCCTGGAAGCCTCCTCACCTATCTCATAAGGCCTGGAAGCCTCCTCACATCTCTCATAAGGCCTGGAAGCCTCCTCACATCACTCATAAGGCCTAGAAGCCTCCTCACATCACTCATAAGGACTGGAAGCCTCCTCACCTCTCTCGTAAGGCCTGGAAGCCTCCTCACAATATAGGCCTGGAAGCCTCACTCAGTCAGACACTCTCAATTTTCCCTTAGGTCATAAACATACCAGGTTCTCGACCCAAAACAACGTTTTATTTTTCAATAAATAGTATAAAAATACTCTAAGTGTCAAAACAATTTATCAGGAAAAGACTGAGTGTAATTCACAACATATCAAGTGAGGAAACACAGTAAAACATTCCCCCAAGGGGTAAACAGATCGGCTCTAGGTCCCAAACACGGCTTACAGCCCAAAACATATCATAATATACAAATACTAATTAAGCAAAGGCTTAAAAGTCGATTTCGCAACTCAATAGTTGCCTAAGTAGGGAATATATTTCCCAAGTTTCAATCTTTGTATTCCAAAACCCGTGAAGGGTGCATAGTCCGGGGTTTCATACCCTCAGGACAGGATTTCAAGACATTACTTACCTCAAAACTAGCCCGAAATTATTCCGCAATGAGCTTGCCTCGGGACCTCAACCAAACCTACCAACACGTCACATATGATCATTCAAACTTATTTTCACTCTCAAAACACCAAAACTAACATCAAAACACCAAATTCACATCGGATTCAAGCCTAAGAACTTTGATATTTCTAAAATCCACCAATGATGCCGAAACTATCCAAATCTACTCCGATTGACTTGAAATTTTACAGACAAGTACAAAATGACATTACGGACCTATTCCAACTATCGGAATTCCAATCCAACCCCGATAGCCTATTTTCCACTACCGACCGGAAATCGCCAAAAACTAACTTTCGCCAATTCAAGCCTAATTCTACACCGGACATCACAAAATTATTCTGAACACACTCCTAAGTCCCAAATCACCTAACGAAGCTATTCGAGCCATAAAATACGCATTCCGAGGTCGTTTACCAATAAGTTAACTCTTAGTTGACTTTTCTCATTTTAAGGCTATTCTTAAGGACTAAGTGACTGAATTCTCTCTACAACCATTCGATTTCAAGCCTATCAACTCTAATACATCAAATACAGCATATAAAATCTATAACAGGTCAATAACAACAATTATAATGTTGGTTTTACGTAACGACGGACCGAGTGGTTACACTCAAGTAGAGTTGAGTACAACATTTCACCCTCAGACTGACGGGTTGTCCGAGCGTACTATTAAGATATTGGAGGATATTCTTCGCGCTTGTGTTATTGATTTTGGAGGTTCGTGGGATCAGTTATTGCCGTTAGCAGAGTTTGCTTATAATAATAGTTATCAGTCGAGCATTCAGATGGATCCTTATGAGGCGCTATATGGTAGACGGTGCAGATCACCAGTTGGATGATTTGAGCCGGGAGAGGCTCGATTGTTGGGTACGGACTTAGTTCAGGAGGCCTTAGATAAGGTCAAAATTATTCAGGAGAGACTTCGTGCAACTCAATCTAGGCAAAAGAGTTATGCCGATCGTAAGGTTCGTGATGTGGCATTCATGGTTGGTGAGAGAGTATTTCTTCATGTGTCACCCATGAAGGGTGTTATGAGGTTTGGAAATAAGGGTAAGTTGAGCCCTAGGTATATCGGGCCATTTGAGATTCTTGATAGGTGGGGGAGGTAGCTTATAGACTTGCGTTGCCTCCAGGGTTATCCTCCGTCCATCCGGTATTCCTCGTGTCTATGCTCTGAAAATATCATGGTGACCCGTCCCACGTGTTAGATTTCAGCTCTGTCCAATTGGACAAAGACTTGACTTATGAGGAGGAGCCGGTAGCTATTTTAGACCAGCAAGTTCGTCAGTTGAGGTCTAAGAGTTATCCCTCAGTTCGAGTGCAGTGGAGAGGCCAGACCGTTGAGGCAGCTACTTGGGAGTCCGAGTCGGACATGCAGAGTAAATATCACACTTGTTTGCAAATTCAAGTTATCTTCTATGTCCGTTCGAGGACGAACACTTGCTTTAGAGGTGGAGATTGTGATGACCCAAGGGGCCATTTATTGAATTTAGACTCTGTTCTAGGCTTATTAGCCATAAAATGATTAATTTTAACTACCTCGATTTACGTGCGTAGTCCGAGCGTGAAACCGAAAAGATTTTATGTGAAAATATAAGAAATAATAATTTTTAGAGTTAAAGTTTGGCTTTAGTTGACTTTGGTCAACATTGTGAGTAAATGGATCCGGATCCGTGTTCCGACAATCCCGGGAGGTCCCCAGTAGAATATGGGACTTGAGCGTATGCCCAAAAATAAATTTCGAGGTCCCAAGCCTTAGTAATTAATTTTTGAAAGAAATTGTTTTGCTGAATTATTAATATAATAATGAAAATAATCAACGTTTGAAACCATTAGTATCGGGACCGTATTTTGGTTTCGGAGCCCGGTATATATTTGTTATAGTATTTGAATACTATTTTGTGAAATTTGGTGAGAATCGGAGTTTATTTGATGTGGTTGGGACGTCCGGTTGAGAAATAGTGAAAGTTAAGTGTTCTTGAGAAAAATGATGAGTTTTGAGGTTAAATTCATATTTTACATATTATTTTCATGATTTGATCGCACGAGCAAGTCCGTATGATATCTTTAGACTTGCGTGCATGTTTGGTTTAGAGCCCCGAGGGCTCGGGTGAGTTTCGGGTAGGCTTCAGGATGTTTTTAATTTGTAAAAAAAATCTGCTGTCATAGCAGTTTCTGGAGCACTGGTGCTCCACGCTCTTTCTTAAAAAAGATAATTAAAATAAAAATAAAAATTACAGCAACCATAGCCTATTAAAACACCAACTCGGGCAGCAACCCTTTTCTTCATATTTTTCGAACTACCAAGCCCTAGAGACGATTTTCTTCACCCAAGTTCATCCCAAAGTGTTGGTAATCAATTCTAATCTCTACTCTTTCAATTACCCAATGTTTTCATCACTTTTAAATAAAAAATCAAGAATTGAGGGTTTGGGTAGAATTCGAAAATTTTGTACAAATTGAATATTTACCTTGAATTGAGGTCGGATTTCGAAACTAATTGTATATTTGGGTTCGTGGGTGAATGGATGAACGTAATTTGGTCCGAATTCCGAGTTTAGACCAAGCGGGTCTGGGGGCGGATTTTCACTTTTTTTTAGAAAACTTAGGAAAAGTCATGTTTTTCAATAAAGTTAGTTCATTTAGCATTAATTGATGATATTGAGTTAATTATGATTAGATTTGAGCAAGTTAGAGGTGAATTAAAAAGGAAAAGCCGTAATTGAGCAGTGAGTGGCCTGCGAAATTGAGGTAAGTGTTTGGTCTAACTTTGACTTGAGGGAATAGGAATCCCCACTTGTTTGCTATGTGAAATGCATGGGCGTGGTGTATAGATGAGGTGACGAGTATCTATGCACCGCCCAAATATCCTGTTAAGCATGATCCCTTCCCCGTTCCCAAGTTAATTGATTCTTGGCTTAATTGTTTTATGTTTATTAATGTTTCTACGATTACTTGGCCTTATTCCGTTGTTGTTAAATGTTGCTTTGGTTTTTTTTGGAAGAATATTGGTTGTGTATTTGGTTCTCGTGGGGGACAAAAATGTTGAGCAGTTTGACACTATTTTTGAATATATATATATATATATATATATATATATATATATATATATTCATGTCGGTTTCTTTTGATTATTTACATTTGTTGTTGTAAGTGTATTGAAAGTGTTGGTTGTTCTCTTAATCCTATCATGGTACGTAAAGACTGAGTTGGGTTGACAGTGTTTCGGTGATTACATATATTCAGGCTGATATTATTGTGGGATGTTGTTGTTTAAAGCTTACGGGCTATACTGTTTTCTGTTTGAAATTTTTGAATCAATATTTGGTGTGATAAGGTGTTGGTGTGATAAGGGTGGATAATTGGCGTGATAAAGGTGGATAATTGGTCTGATAAGGGTAGATAATTGATTGTGATACTAGTGAATACATTGATTATGATATTGTGAATAGGTGGGATCGGGTTGCACGCCGCAACAAGATAGTGAAAATGGAAAATAATGATATTTTACTGATTTTCCAACTTTGAATGATTTGGAAATTCTTGTTTTACTCTACAATTTCTCTTATATTTGGCACGTGTGATTATTTTAAAGTAAGTTTGAAAACTTGAAGATTTACTTGAGTATTGGTTATAGCTGAGGCCTGAAAAAGGCGACTGAGTTATTTCATTGTTGTTGCAGTACTTAATTATTTGTTTAGATTTCCTTCTTGCATTATATTTATTGTCTCGGTTATATTTTTCTTGTTCGTGTAGAATTATTTTATTGCGTTACTGTATATATTATTGTCAAAGGTTATATGTTGTTAATGCCCCGTCGTAGCCTCGTCACTAGTTCGTCGAGGTTAGGCTCGGCATTACTCAGTACATGGGGTCGGTTGTACTGATACTACACTCTTTACTCTTTTGTGCAGATCCAGGTACTAGCCAGCAGTAGGAATTTTTAGAGCAGCCATCTATTTATTCGGAGACACGAGGTGTATCTGCCGGCATTCACAGATCCCGAGAGTCTTCTCCTAATTTTTATAAAATTGTTTTATAGCCTGTTTGGCCAAGCTTTTAAAATCAGCTTATTTTGAGAAGTGCTTTTCTCAAAAGTACTTTTTAAAAAAGTGCTTTTGGTGAAAAGTAGTTTGTGTTTGGCTAATTAATTTGAAAAACACATTTAATCAGTAATTAGTGTTTGGCCAAGCTTTTAAAATCAGCTTATTTTGAGAAGTGCTTTTCTCAAAAGTACTTTTTAAAAAAGTGCTTTTGGTGAAAAGTAGTTTGTGTTTGGCTAATTAATTTGAAAAACACATTTAATCAGTAATTAGTGTTTGGCCAAGCTTTTGAAAACTGCTTCTAAGTGTATTTTTCTCAAAAGTACTTCTCAGAAAAGTGATTTTGGAGAGAAGCTAATTTTTCTGCTTCTCCAAAACTGCTTCTGCTTCTCCTCAAAATCACTTTTTTTCCTTCCAAATGCTTGGCCAAACACTTCAATTTTTGGCCAAAAGTGCTTTTACTCAAAAAAGCACTTTTACCCAAAAAAGTACTTTTGGCCCAAAAAAAAGCTTGGCAAAACATGCTATTAGTATATTCAGAACAGTTACACTAATTCTTTCAGCCCAGTATTTGTAGTATTCTTTAGTAATTCGTGAATTGTGACACCAGACTCTGGGGTAGTTCTAGATCTATTTATATAATTAGCTCGTGGTTCGTTTTTATTTAATTGTTTAGTATTTTATCTGTGAAAATTATTTACATTAAGTTTACTTTAAATTTATTTATTGATGCTTAAGAAATAATCAAAGGAAATTAGCTACTCAAATTCTAACATTGGCTTGCCTAGCAAGTGTGGTGTTAGGCGTCATCACGATCCCTAAGGTTGGGAATTTGGATCGTAACAATAGTGTGCGCAGGTACCTACTGAGTGCGAGTGCGAGTGTCGGGCGATTGAGAATTGTGAGGATGGAGTGAATGTGAGGAATGAGTAATTGTAAGGATGGAGTGAATGAGAGGACTGGGTGATTAATACTAAGTATGGGATTTCATCATTGTTTTGTACTTCAGTTGGCATACATAACTGACATGTAGATATCGAGATGTACCATATTTTGTTTTAATTGAACTTGACATATTTTTCCTATTTGGCTTTAACTGTTAAACTTGGAAGCATGCCTACATTTATGTACTTTAATTTTGTAATTGAACTGTACCTGTGAAGCTTGTCACTACTTTCAGCCCAATAGTTAGACTTGTAATTTACTGAATTAGTTTTTCTCACACTACACACTGTACTTCTTGTGCAAACTCAAGTATTTCCGGACATGGTGGTTGCTAATTCCTAGAGTTTACAGTCATTAAGGACCCGTTTGGCCATGAGTTTTGCCAAAATAAATTTGAGATTTATTTGGCAAACTCATGTTTGGCCATAAATTTTGCCCATATTTTGAAAAAATCCCAAATTCCAAAATCACCCCAATTGCTGATTTTGGGCCAAAATCCCAAAACTTGGGAATTTTATACATGTTTTTCCAAAATAAAGTTGAGAAATATGTTTTGAAAACGTATATCCAAACATATTTTCATCTTCAAACCAAACTTCACTCAAATAAGATTTTTCAAAACAAATTTGAAAATTTATGGCCAAACGCCAGCTAAGAGATTATCGAGGTAGCTGCCCTGACGTCCACAGACCTTGACTCTCCTCCCATATCCCTCAGTTTTGCTTATTCAGTTTCAGTTTCTTAGTGTTTCAGACTTTTGTATTTTGTATAGATGCTCATTTACTCGGTGGCACCCTGGTTTTGGGAAACTTCTGTTTCGAGTTATGACGATTTTTATTAGTTTTATGAGATTTTTACTTATTTAAACCTGTTTTAGTATATTTTAAATTTGAAATTGTTGGAAATGTTTTAGTAGTCAGCTTGCCTAGAATCATGATAGGCGTCATCACGACAAGTTGAGTTTTGGATCATGACTAGGGGCGAAGCTACGTCCTTCCAAGGGTGGTCAACTGACTACCCTTCGCCGGAAAAAGTATATTATGTATAAGGTAAATATTACTTGTTATTGATTAAAAATAGACTTTGAACACCCTTACATAGCCCAATGGCGAAAGTTTGAACACCCTTATTAAATTTTCTAGCTTCGCCACTGATCATGACAGCCTGCCATCCATGCATTATATATAAATTGTCATGTTATTTTTTCACCTATTTTTATATTTTGAGTCCAAAATTACCATATTATGGTTCCGATGAAAATCACCAACTTTACCATAACAAAAAACAAAATAACAAAGATGAAATCACCATCGCTAATCTATTTAATTAATTCGTTTCACACATGTCTTGTCGTTGTCCGTTGACAATTGACATAGGTGAGTCTCCAAGGAAGCCAAGGAAGTTTTACTTCACTTCTTCCTATTGGTACTATCAATAAGAGTCTAGAGACATATTTTTGAGTACGAGAGAGACAAGTGAAACTAGTTTTTCCTACACAAGAAGAGAATGACTTCGAGGTTTTCTCCTCCCAGAAGTCATTGAGTTATTTCTTAGGGTGTGTTTGGATGAAGAAAAATATTTATCTGGGAAGTATATTTCTAAAAATGAGCGGTTTATTATTTATTTTTCTTATTTAGTTGGTGACTGAATTTTTTTTTTCAAAAAATATTTTTTAGTGTTTGATTAGTTAGTAGTAAATAGTTTTTAGGAAAATAATTTCTTATGCTACTCTCCTCACATACCCCTCCCCAAAATTTTCACGACCCAAATTCCCACCCTTTGGGCCGTGACTGCGCCTAACGTTGAACCCGCTAGGCCAGCCAACGTATAACTTGCAATAGTAATTTAAAATTATTTAAAACTGAGCGAAACGGTAGTTCGTCACTTTCAACAAATTCCTGTAAGCATTTCTTAATAAAGATAACGAAAACTTTAGGAATGCGAAGAATAAAGACATGATAAACATAAATAACATAAAACTTCCCACACTAGTAACTCTCAAAACTTTACTGAGTCTTCCAATTCCCTTCAATTGTTTCACAGCAGAGAAGTAACAATAATATTTTCGAGAAACTCAAAATGAAATGATAAGACATCTACAACGAACAATCCCAAAACTGGGGTGTCACAATC
>ML249839.1:0-21544 GCA_005239495.1 Nicotiana undulata
ACTCATATGGATACCTCCACCCTTATGGTCTGGTAGAGGATTTCTGCGGACGTTCGGAGCGGGCTCCTTTGCCACAATGATTTTGTTTTCAATCAGGGACTATATCTTGTCTTTCAAAGAGCGGCATTCATCGATGGTGTGACCTTTCATGCCGGAATGGTATGCACAGGATTTGTTTGGGTTAACCCATTGAGAAGGGTTCTCAGGGGTGGCAGCAGGGATAGGGGTGACGAAACCGGCAGCTTTGAGTTTCTCATACAGCTGGTCAATGGGTTCAGCTATGGCGGTGTACTGTTTTGGAGGTCTGCGATCAAAATTAGGTCGAGGTCTAGGGAAGTTTTGACGGGTAGGGGGTGATTGGTAATGAGATGGTTGGGAATTGTAAGTATGGTAAACGGGAGCGGGTTGTGAGTCTCTGGGTGAAGTAGGTTGATATGTGGGCGGTGGAGATTGGTAAGTGGGTGGAGAAGCTTGGTATGAAGGTGAGGGTGCTTGGTAATTCGGGGTTGGCTGGTATGTGAGTGGAGGTGTTGGATAAATTTGATATTTGAGTAGGGATTTGGCTCTTACTGCAACCATTACAGTTCCCACGTCTCTTTTCTTAGACACACCACCGAATTGTAAAGCCTTGTTTGTAGCTTGAAAGGCTTCAAAATTTGTGACCATACCGCTCTTAATACCTTCTTCAATCCACTCCCCTAATTTGATAATGTCGGAGAACTTGTGATTCTCAATCATCATCAATCGTTCATAGTACTGCGGGTCCTGGGCCCGGACAAATAACTTGTTCATCTGCTCCTCTTCTAAAGCAGGCCAGACTTTAGCAGCCTCGGACCTCCAGCGAGTAGCATAGTCGCGAAATGTCTCTGTGGGTTTCTTCTTCAAATTCTGGATATAGAACTCGTCTGGTGCATTCTATGTGTTGAATCTAAATCTATCCATAAAGTTAGACGCCATACCTACCCAGTTTGATCACTTCTTAGGATCTTGGCTGATGTACCAAGTCAATGCATCTCCCTTCAAAATCCTCATGAACATCTTTATGCGGATCCTTTCATCCTTTCCTACGCCAACCAGCTTGTCACAATAGGTCCTTAGATGGTCTCTAGTCACCAGTACCGTCAAACATCTCGAACTTCGGAGGTTTGTACCCCTCGGGCTGTTCGACATCAGGTTGTATACAGAGGTCTTCATAATTCAACCCTTCGATTCCCTTGGTTCCTTCAACACCCTGAACTCGGCATGTCAGCTTCCTTAGTTCCTCGGCCAGGTTCTTGATAAGCAGGTCCTTTTCATCCGACTCGGACGGGTGTGGGATAGGTAGAGTGGAGTGTGGCATGGTCTCCACATAGATGGGATTTTAGAAATGGTCCTTTGTGGGGCTTGTCGCGCCCTCCCTTTTCCCTCGCGGAGAGATCAGGTGCAGGACATTCGGGTCGAGGCAACTCTTTCCTTTTTGGGAAAGGGGTTTTGCATATTTGGAAAGTCACCACCTAACGATTTTAACGGTGCGTTAGGGCGCCTAAGGGGTTCATTTACAAACTACGTTGCTAACGAGAGATAGGGTAAGGGCTTGAAATTATCCCAAGGGGAAGGTGTTAGGCACCCCTCAGGATCCACAAGTGTGGTTCCCGGCCAAATGGTTTTCGTGAATTTGTACAGTTTAACAAATAACAAGTAAAGGGGATCAAGTAAGAGGGGATTTCAAATATTAAGCAAGCAAGCGTTTGGGAAAACAATTATAAAATTAGCAAGTTTTTTTGGAAAAAATTATAATCTAACATTTAAGGGAAGGGATGTCCTAGGTTTAAAATAATATGGATCACATCAATGCAATACCCGGTATGACACTCCTCAGAGAGGGGCTACACGTGGTATTGGCGCATCGGTCATCATATCCATATTCTACCCTTTCCCACCGCGTGAAGGTAATTAAAGCGCGTGTTGGTCACGAACTCTATTGCGTGCTATTACCCGTCCCATCCTATCAGTCCTGGAGGAGGTTAGGACTATTATCCTAATGGGAAGTACTAGGCAGACCCTCAGGTTTAAAGGTAAAATTCTAAAGCGACAAGTAAAAAAACATATTAGACTGCAGTAAAAATGGGAACACATAAGGCATATAAGAGGCTCAAGGTTACCTCCACAGATTATGCACATAATTAGCACGACTCAAACACATATGAGGGAAGTATTGTTAATTGAGGTCCTGAGACATGATGTCTAGGTGAATTCAGAGAATAAACAAGCAGTTATTGCTTGGGATTCTTGATTAGTTTGCCTACCGATTAAAAGAACCTGTTAACATTAAGCAACAAACTCAAAAGAAGCAGGTTTCCAGATTTTTATCACCTAAGGCTTGCCTAGGCGTGGGGCAGTGTTAGTTATTAGGATTATTTAAAAGAACTGTTGTAAATTCTTTACCTAAACATGCTATTCTAGGTTATTCAAAACTCAGAAATTATTACCGGTTGATTACGAGAATTAAGTGAGACTGTTCATACTTTTATAGGCATCAACAATTAGACTAAGTGTAATTGAGCGATTAGGACCTTATAACATGATATCTAATACACAGGTAGAGATGCATATGCAGAATTCCTAAACATGGTTTCTAAATGCGCAGTAGTCACAACATTAATCATAATTTCTGAAGACGACTTGCTTATTAGCGTTATTCTATCTTAAAACAGGATTTCTAAATGTCAACAATTTAAATGCAGTTTCAAGAAATGCCAAATAGCTCATTCATTGATTGTTTAGCCTAAACAAGTTTTCTATTTTACTTACATGGTAGCTGAGAACATAGTAGTAGAGAATACCATTTATTAGCAGGATTTGTCTAAATGGGAGTGATCCTGCTGAAACAGTAAGTATGAGCCTAGGAAACAGGATTTCTAATGCATGGATATGAACCTAAACATAATCTCTATTGCACAGATAAGAAATAAAGGCCTAATAGCATGGTTTCTACCCCTTTAATAGCTAAGCATGCATAATTACCCCTTCCCGTTTTTACTATCCAACCCCCTGAGTCGTTTACAAATTATTACATGCCAAGAATTATGAATTACATAACCAAAATATAAAAATAAGAAGTTATTCTATAGGGAGCCTTCAATTAGGCCCAAATACTCCAAACCTCATTGCCATATGGTATTTCATAGCCTTTTCATAATCCGGGTGTGTCAAAGTTCCCTAAGGACCTCAAGGGCTCCCGGGCAATGCTCACACCCAGACTTGGTAACCAAGAGTTGAACATGTGCAGTGTGGAAGTACAAGCCTCAGTGTGTCAGAGTTTAGAGGGAGCTTAGGGGTCCCAAAGCAGTGCTCACACTGAGGGGGCAGGACTTAAAGATCTAGGAATCAAGTGAAGTGCAGGAGATAAGTTTGAAAGGGTTTAGTAGAAATCAATATTAAAAGAGACTGGTTTGAAACAACTTTGTAAAATAAGAGAGAGTTGTTTAGTAAAACAACTTTTGAAAATAGTAGTGGAATCACATAAACCACAGACCAAACACAGAACCAAAACAGGTTCTGCAATACTCAAAGAACAACCTTCAAACAAGGGTAATGGGAACTGGGGACAAATAGAGCATGTATGGTAGACACATAATGGACAGATGTCCTTGCAATTGGTGCAGATGGTAGCACTTAGACATAGTTACAAGATCAGAAAATGCTTAGGGAATTTAGGGGGATTAGGAGATAACAAAATGTAGGATTTTATACTAAGCATGACATTAAGACAACTTGGGATGATGGCCCAATAGGTGCATTACTAGAACTACGCAACAACATACAAGTATTAAACACAATAGGGTCCAGTTACTGATTCAAAAGAGCTTGTTGACTCTAAAGAGGTAATACCTAACATAACTAGACAGACAGGAAAGCATCTCAATTACAGGTCGCACAACAAAACCACAGATAGAAACATACTAGAAACAAAATAAACTGAAATAGTAAAAGAAACACATTGGTTTTGGGACTTCAAATATAATGTGAAAACATACCAGTTGAAGACAGCAAATACAGAGCAAGGAGTACGCAAACAGAGCAACTAGTCTTGGCTTTCAACCGACTAGTAATAGCAAGCAATCAAGAGGAGCAATAGAATGTGTGTGTGAGTAAAAAGAGAGTAGAACAGGGTATGTGTTCGTGTCTTCTTAATGAAAGAGTAGTGTGTATATATAGTTTTAAAGATAGGTGGCAAATAAGGTAACACATAACAATTTTTTGCAAATTATGGAAGTGCACATCAATTATAATCACATTAATATCAGTACTTCCTCTAATTAAGGAGTCAAAATCAAACGGTAATAAAAAGATAGCAAATAAGGAAAGATACCATATGTAGCTTAGAGAAATATTCAAAATAGTATAAAATCAACATAAGTACCCTTTAATTGAAGGGGTTAAGTTCAAACGGCTAGCAGGCAAATGGAAAATAAGGGAAGTTCCCATATTTGACATGCATTTAACATATAAGGAAACAATTTCAACTCAGTACAAGATTCTAATTAAGGGAATAGAAATCAACCAACAATAAATTAGTCATGTAACAAGGTAAGAAATAAGCTAAGGTCGGAAATTAGTGAAAATATCCCATAGGAAATCAGCAGAGTTTTCAAATCACAAGGAATCAGGGATACAAGTAATAAATCAGGAACCCTAACAAACTACAACTACAGAGAATCAGGGATTCGAATAGGGACCAGGGTGGATGAGCCGGTTCATTAGAATTAGAACCTCGGATATCATCCCCCCCGATAGGATGCCATTTCCGGAGGAATGGAATATGGCACGTAAGCATCATTACATCGAGCATTTTTTACTTCCCCTTCTTCTTCTTCTGAATAGATTTCTTTTGATTATGCAACTTCTGTCTGATTCCCCAGCTCGGTCAAGAAACTACTGGGGTGGATTAAACAAATAGATTCTGCCTTTCCATACAACAAATGGTCTTGGCACGATTTGTCCAAGACAAGGTGGCAGGTCGAGAACCATGGTAAGCGCTTTTTTGCCAAATTTCACACAAGCTCCCTTTGCGGCGTAAGTTTGATATATCCCGTATATGCAGGTCTTGGGGATACTCTATCGACGAGGCCGCCCCTTAACGATGAAGAGGGAACTTCGAAACCTGATGGGGGCAAAAAAAGGAAGAAGGAAGCATCAGCGGGATCTCCTAAGATAAAGAAACCCAAGACCCGAAAGTCCAAGACCGATGCCACGATCTTGACTTCGGATGCTGCAGCAAGTCTTCGTGACGCAGACCAAGATGACAATGAGGACGACCGCCCTTTGGTACAAAGGGTAAGTCGGAATGTGGATGTTCTAAAGAGTGGTTAACATTAGATCGCCGAATATGAGATGGCCGATGTGGAACAACCTTGCACAGAGGGGACCTTCGAAGAAGGCTCGGGCGCAGTCCTCGAGCCGTTCTCAGAACATGGTACTATCCGTTTCGACGAGATTGAAGGTCTTGGTATTGATGATGTGGGTGGCTCAAATTTAGGCCCTTCCTTTCCGCAGGGAGATAAGAGACGCCCAGGACACAAGTGCTACCGACGTGGACATCTCTCGGGGGAAGATGACACGTTCAGGGATTTATTTAAAGATATCGAGGAGGGGACTGACCTCAACTCCTCTGTCGCTCTCGAGGGGGCCGAGAGGCATCATGAATAGGTGACCTTCCAGGTATATTGTCCGATGTTTCGAGTTTTCTTTCCTTCTTGCATAACCTTCTTCCTTTGTGTCGTAGGCCATGAAGTTGTATGGCCAAGATTTTTCCAAGCTAAGCGATGAGCTTACTTACTGTGAGGAGGAACTCGAGAAGCTTTCCTTGGAACTAAAAGAGTTGAAGGCTTCCTTTGCCCGATAGGGCGAGGAGTTAAAAATGCTTCGGGCAAATGTGTGCCCACAAAGAACAGACCAGCTTCACCGGGCAGGTACGTGGCATCTGTGAGTTTATCTCCTTGCTTTCATACGTCGACACCTACTAACTTGACTCGTTTTTGCAGATTGAGCTAAAGGATACTCTAGTGAAGAAACTCCAGGAAGAGGCTGCAATTATGAACAGGGAGATCTTTGAGCTGAAGGAGTGGATCGAGGCTATAGCCCCGGAGAGGGACCTCCTGCGGGGAGAACTTACCTCGACCCGGGACCTTCTTCGGATTCCCAGGATGAGGTCACTTCACTATCTACGGCCAAGTCTGAAGCCGACAAGCACGTAGCCTCATATAAGAAGGATGATGCTGCCGCCAGCAATCGGTCCCAAAGAGATATCCGAAAAGGCCTAGCTGAGGCTTACTCGGGCCATCGCATATGCTCGTTCGCAAGCTAGGAGGCAGGTACTCGAATAGGCGATCGCCAAGGTTGCCGATATTTCTATTGAGGTCGAGAAGGCTAGGGCCTTGGAAGAAGCATCGACACTTATGTCTTCTTTTGACGAAAGCTCGGTAATGTCACGACCCAAATTCCCCAAACTTAGGGATCGTGATGGCGCCTAACACAACATTTGCTAGGCAAGCCAATGTTAGAATTCGTTGGACTAATTCTCCTTTGATTATTTACTTGAGCAGGAATAAATAAAATTAAAGCAACTCGATTTAAACGATTTCCGATGAATTACTCTCGATATAAAATATTAAACAATTTAAATAAAACAAGCCACGATCTAATTATATAAATAACTTAAAACCACCCCAGGGTCTGGTGTCACAAATCCACGAACTTCTAAAAGAATACTTCAAATAATGGCTGAAAGAAATAGTGCAACTGTCTGAAGGTAATAAAACAATGTATGTAAAATGGGAGAAGACTCGCGGACTCTGCGAACGCCGGCAGATGTATCTCGTGTCTCCAACGGAATGGGTGGTCGCTATGGAATCCTCTATTGCTGACTAGCACCTGGATCTGTGCAAAAGAGCATAGAGTGTAGTATCAGTACAACTGACCCCATGTACTGAGTAAGTGCCGAGCCTAACCTCGATGAAGTAGTGACGAGGCTAAGGCCGGGCTTTAACAATAAACCTGTAATAATAATATATAAAGCAAGTAGGAAATCTAAACAAATGAATTCAAATATTGCAATAATAACGAAATAACACAACCTCCTCTTTCAGGCTCAACTATAACCAACTCTAAAAAATTTCCAAGTTTTCCAAACTTTAACTTTGAATGAAAGTGTTGCCAAAAACATGAAAAATAGCAAAATAAACATTTTAAACTTTTCCAAATCTGTAAGTCTCAAATCCTTGAATTTTCAAAGAAAAACCAGTAAAACATCATTTGAAATCCAGTAAAAACATTTTTCATGAAATCCGGTAATTCATATGTGTCCTCCCTTATCACACATTTGTTGCAGCGTGCAACCCGCTCCCACCTGTCCTCCCTACATAAATAACCCTTATCGCTCCTGTTGCGGCGTGCAACCCGATCCCACCTGTCCACCCTTATTACACCTTTGTTGCGACGTGCAACCCGCTCCCACCAGACATATCATAACCTTATATTAATTCATGAAGCTTTCACAATTCAGGCCAAGCCTTTCACAACATTTCTGTTTCAACAATACATCACAACCTTATATTAATTTATGAAGCTTTCACAATTCAGGACAAGCCTTTAATATCATTTATGTTTCAACAATACATCACAACCTTATATTAATTTACGAAGCTTTCATAATTCAGGCCAAGCCTTTCACAATATTTCTCTTTCAACGATATATCACAGCCTTATATTAATTCATAAAGCTTTCACAATTCAGGCAAACCTTTTCACAATATCTACTCAATCATGATACCAACAGGAACATCAATGTGTATATATATATCTTCGTAAAACAACACCAAACTGCTCAATCATTTGTCCCACAAGGGAACCCAATAAACATCCAATACTCTTTACAAAATAACCACCACAGTGTTTAACAACAAGGTAACAACATCAAATAGTCATAGAACAATTAAGACAAGAACCAATTAAGTTGGGAACGGGGAAATGATCATGCTTAACATGCAAATTAGGTGGTGCATAGATACTCGTAACCTCACCTATACACCACACCCATGCATTTCACATTGAAAACAAGTGGGGACTCCTATTGTCTCAAGCCAAAGTTAGACCAAACACTTACCTCAGCCTCGCAAGAAATTTACTGGTCTAGCGCTGCCTTCCCTTTTGAATTTGAATCTACTCCGCTCGAATCTAATTACAATTCGTCCAATGTTATCAATCATAGCCTAAAGGAATCATCTTTATTGAAAAGCAATAGTTTTACTAAGGTTTCCTATTAAATTTTGAAAATTCACCCAGAACCCACTTCGTCTAAACTCGAGGATCGGACCAAAACTCGTTTACCCAATCTCCTCCAAGAAAGAATATACAATTGGTATTTGAATTCGACCCCAGTTCGTGGTCAATTTCCCCAAAAATTGAAATTCCTAAGTTCCACCCATAAACAAAATTTTTACCATGGAAACTCTAGATTTTTGGTTGAAATCATTGTTAAAAGTTGTTAGGAATTGAAAACATTTGTTAGAGATCACTTACCAATGATTTGAAGAAGTTTGGACCTTGGGAAAATTGCCTATGGGGGTTTAGGGTTTTAGAAAATTTGAAAAGAAGGGGAAAATCCCGTCAAAAAGCTAATATAACAGGCTGCGGGTCTCGCATTTGCGAGCTGGGGTTCGAATTTGCGAACCCTAGGCTTTCCGGGCATATATCGCAAATGCGAACAGGACCTCGCATTTGCGACCCAGGGATCTCACTTTTTCTAGATTAGAGGCTTGACATTGGCTTCGCATTTGCGAAGCCCGACCTCGCATTTGCGAGATCAGAGACATGTACACCCGATGTTCAACTGTGTGATTTTTTTCTTAGTCTAGACACTCCGTAGCCTACCCGAAACTCACCCGAGCCCTCGTGGCTCCAAACCAAACATGCACACACATCTAAAAACATCACACAGACTTGTTTGCGAAATCAAATCATCAAATTAACATCAAAATCTACAGCTTTGGCCTCAAAACTCAAGATTTTCTCAAGAACACTCAAATTTCCAACTTTTCAACCGGATGTCCGAATTGCATCAAATCAACTCTTATTCTCATGAAATTTCATAGATAGGAATTATATAACATAACAAACTTGTTCCGGGCTCCGGAACCACAATACAGGCCCGATATCATATATTTTACAAAAAATTTCATTTCTTTATTTTCTTGAATTAACCAGCAGATTGATTTTCTTCAAAAAATATTTTCTAAGGCTTGGGACCTCGGAAGTCATTTCCGGGCATACGCCCAAGTCCCATATTTTACTGCGGACCTCCCGGGATCGTCGAAACATAGATCCTGGTCCGTTTACTAAAAATGTTGACCAAAGTCAACTATAATCAAGGTTTAACTCTAGTATTCACTATTTCTCATATTTTAACGTAAAAGCTTTCCGGTTTCGCGCCCGGACCGCGAACGTAAATCAAGATATTTAAAATTAATCTTTTTATCACCATTAAGCATGGGACAGAGTCTATATTTATAAAATGACCCCTTGGGTCATCACAATCTCCACCTCTAAAACACACGTTCGTCCTTGAACGGACATAGAAAGTTACCTGGAATTACGAACAAATGTGGATATCTATTCTGCATGTCCGACTCGGACTCCCAAGTAGCTGCCTCAACGAGCTGACCTTTCCACTGCACAAGAACTGAAGGATAACTCTTAGACCTCAACTGACGAACGTGCCGGTCTAAAATGGCTATCGGTTCCTCCTCATAAGTCAAGTCTTTGTCCAATTGGACAGAGCTGAAATCTAACACGTGGGACGGGTCACCATGATATTTCCGTAGCATAGACAGGTGGAATACTGGATGAATTGAGGATAACCATGGAGGCAACGCAAGCCTATAAGCTACCTCCCCCACTCTATCAAGGATATCAAACGACCCGATATACCTAGGTCTCAACTTACGCTTCTTCCCGAATCTCATCACACCCTTCATGGGCGACACACGAAGCAATACTCTCTCGCCCACCATGAATGCCACATCACGAACCTTACGATCGGCATAAATCTTTTGCCTAGACTGAGCTGCACGAAGTCACTCCTGAATAATTTTGACCTTATCCAAGGCCTCTTGAACTAAGTCCGTACCTAGTAACCTAGCCTCTCCCGGCTCGAACCATCCAACCGGCGACCTGCACCGTCTACCATACAACTCCTCATAAGGAGCCATCTGAATGCGTGTCTGATAGCTATTATTATAAGCAAACTCCGCTAAAGGCAAGAACTGATCACATCAACCCCCAAAGTGGTAACACAAGCGCGGATCATATCTTCCAATATTCTAATGGTACGCTCGGATTGCCCGTCAGTCTGAGGGTGAAATTCTATTCTCAATTCTACTCGGGTAACCAACTCCCGCTGAGCTGCTCTCCAAAATTGCAAAGTAAACTGCGTGCCCCGGTCGGAAATGATAGACACGGGCACACCATGAAGAAGAACAATCTCCCAAATATATAACTCAGCCAACCGCTCTGAAGTATAAGTACTTGCCACAAGAATGAAGTGTGCTGATTTAGTCAGCCTATCCACAATAACCCAAACTGCATAAAATTTCTTCTGAGTTCGTGGGAGCCCGACAACGAAGTCCATAATGATACACTCCCATTTCCACTCAAGAATCTCTATCTGCTGAAGCAAACCACCAGGTCTCTAATGCTCATATTTTACCTGCTGACAATTTAGACAACGAGCCACATACGCAACAATGTACTTTTTCATCCTTCTCCACCAATAATGCTGCTTCAAATCTTGGTACATTTTTGCTGCACCTGGGTGAATAGATTACTTGGAGCTGTGGGCCTCCTCAAGAATCAACTCACGAAGGCCATCAACATTAGGCACACACAACCTACCCTGCATCCTCAAAATGCCATCATAACGAACTGTAACCTGCTTGGCATCACCGTGCCGAACTGTGTCTCTAAGGACCGCCAAATGTGGGTCATCATCCTACCGCTCCCGAATAGGGTCAATTAAGGAAGACCGAGCGACAATACATGCTAGAACACTGTTGGACGAAATTTCCAACCTCACGAACTGATTAGCTAATGTTTGAATATCTGAGGCTAACAGTCTCTTACTGACTGGAATGCACGCAAGGCTTCCATACTCACCACCTTCCTACTCAATGCATCGGCCACCACGTTGGCCTTACCTAGATGATACAATATGGTGACATCATAATCCTTCAGTAACTCTACCCATCTTCGTTGTCTCAAATTTAGATCCTTCTTCTTAAATAAGTACGGGAGACTGCGATGGTCAGTGAAAACCTCACACGGCACACCATAAAGATAGTGCCTCAAAATTTTCAATTCATGAACCATGGCTGCCAACTCCAAGTCGTGAACAGGGTAATTTTCTCATGGACTTTCAACTGACGAGACGCATATGCAACCACTATGCCATCCTGCATCAACACTACCCCAAGGCCAACTCGTGAAGCATCACAATATACCGTGAAAGAACTCGAATCTGATGGTAACACCAATACTGAAGTTGTAGTCAAGGCTGTCTTGAACTTCTGAAAGCTTACCTTGCACTCATCTGACCATTTAAATGGGGCACCTTTCTGAGTCAATTTAGTCATTGGGGTTGCTATGGATGAGAACCCCTCCACAAAACGACGGTAATAACCCGCCAAACCCAAGAAACTCCTAATCTTTGTGGCCGTAGTGGGTCTAGGCCAGTTCTTGACTGCCTCTATCTTTTTAGGATCAACCTGAATACCCTTTGCTGATACGATCTGTCCCAAAAAGGCTACTGAATCCAACCAGAACTCACATTTAGAAAACTTGACATACAACTGATTATCTCTCAAAGTCTGGAGGGCTATACGGAGATGCTGCTCATGCTCCCCCCGACTGCGGGAGTATATAAGGATGTCATCAATGAACATGATGACGAAGGAGTGCAGATGGGGTTTGAAAACCCGATTCATCAAATCCATAAAGGCTGCTGGAGCGTTAGTCAATCCAAAAGACATGACCAAAAATTCATAATGCCCATACCTCATCCGAAAGGCTGTCTTAGGAACATGGGACGCTCTAATCTTCAGCTGGTGATAGCCCGGCCTCAAATCAATTTTTGAAAACACCCTAGAGCCCTTAAGCTGGTCAAATAGTTCATCAATCCTCGACAACAGATATTTATTCTTAATAGTAACTTTATTCAGTTGCCGGTAATCTATACACATTCTCATCGACCCATCTTTCTTTTTCACAAACAAAATCGGTGCACCCCAAGGGGAGACACTGGGTCTGATAAAATCCTTATCTAACAAGTCTTGCAACTGCTCTTTTAAATCTTTCAATTCTGGTGGGGCCATCCGATATGGGGGAATTTTAATGGGCTGAGTGCCCCGAGCCACATCAATACAGAAATCAATGTCCCTATCGAGCGGCATACCCGACAGGTCTGCAGGAAATACCTCAAGAAACTCACGCGCGATAGGAACTGACTCTATGGAAGAAACCTCAGCATCGGAATCACGAATATGAGCCAAATAAGCCAAACACCCTTTCTCCACCATGCGACGAGCCTTAGCATATGAAATTACTCGGGTGGGAGGATGACTAGGAGTCCCTTTCCATTCTAATCGAGGCAAACCTAGCATGGCTAGGTAACTGTCTTGGCGTGACAGTCTAAGATGGCATGATAGGAGGCAACCAATCCATGCCCAATATAAAATCGAACTCCACCATGTTTAGAATCAAGAGATACACTAGTCTTAAGACTTTCAATGACTACCACGCACGAACGATATACTCGATCTACAACGATCGCTTCCCCCACCGGGGTAGACACATGAACAGGAACACTCAAAGGCTCACGGGGCACATCCAAATATGAAGCGAAATAGGATGAAACATACGAATAAGTAGACCCCGGATCAAACAAAACTGAAGCAGCTCTATCACAGACTGAGATGGTACATGTAATAACAGCGCCGGAGGACTCCGCCTCAGGCCTTGCTGGAAATGCATAAAGTCGAGGTTGGGCCCTGCCACCCTGAACCACACCTCTGGGAGGGCCTCCACCTATAGCAGGCTGACCTCCACCTCTAGCTACCTGTCCCCCACCTCTAATATTCTGGCCTCTACCTCTAACTGCCTGACCCCTAACCCTTGCTGGTTGGGCAAGTGGTGCTGTAGTTGGTGCCGGAACTATGGCACGAGAACCTTGGTACGACTGCTGATTACTCAAAAACTTCGGGCAAGCTCTCCGAATGTGCCCATATTCACCACACTCAAAACATCCTTCCTGATACTAGGGCTGACCCTAACGAACCGGCTGACCACGACTATAATTCTACAGCGGAAATGCTCTGATCGGAGCTGAAGGAGCACTATAGGCGGGCTGAGCAGAAGGAGGCATATAAGAGCCACGACCCCCTGAAGTAGCATGTGAAACCTGTAGTGCTGAATGGAATATCCTGGAAGAATGACCTCTGCCATGTGAAATCCCACCTCTAGATGAGGCACCACTGAAATCGACGGAATGGCGAGGTCTCTTATCTGACCCCCTGACCTCCCATCCCAAGAACTGACTCGATCCTCCTAGCTATATTAGCTGCATCCTGTAGAGAAATATCGGACCCCGCCTCCTTGGCCATCTGCAACCTGATGGGCTTAGCAAGGCCATCAATGAACCGTCTGACCCTCTCCCTCTTTGTGGGCAATAAAAGTATATCCTGTCTAGCCAGCTCCACAAAACGAGTCTCATATTGTGTCACAGTCATGCTGCCCTGCTAAAGTTGCTCAAACTGATGACGCTTATCCTCTCGAGCACTGACATGTAAGAATTTCTCCAAAAAGAGATGAGCGAACTGATCCTAAGTCAGGGCAGGTGATCTAGCTGGCTTAGTCAACAAATAGTCCCTCCACCATAGCTTGGCGGAACCCGTCATCTCAAAAGTCGCAAAATTGACCACATTGGTCTCCAAAATACCAATATTCCGTAACACCTCATGACAACTATCCAGATATTTCTAAGGATCCTCTGAAGTAGCACTACTGAAATGGACATGGAATAACTTAATGAACCTGTCAAGTCTCCACAGGGCATCGGTAGACATAGCTGCCCCATTAGCGGCCGGCACCGGTGCAACTAGCTGAATTATCCCAACGGGATTAGCTACTGGGGTCTGGTCCTGCGGAGTAGCCTGGACTGAAGTATGGGTGGCAGGAGTCTGGATCCCTCCCCCAACCTAAGATAGGGCTGCAACAGCAGGGGAATGTGCCAGTCTGGGCCACACTCTCCATCAGGCCCACTTAACGGACCAAAGCATCTTGAAGAACCCGGGTAGCAATAAACCCCTTGGGAACCTGAGTTGGTCCCGCCGGAACAGTATGAGCCAGAACCCCCTCATCAACCTCAATCTGGTGTCCCACGGCTGGGGCTGCTGCACGAGCAATGGGCTGAGTCCTGCCCCTACCCCTAGTAGGAGTTGTTGCTGCTGGAGGATCGGTATTCTGATCAGCGAAAGATGAAGTACGTGTTCTCGCCATCTGCGAGAGAGTAAGAGAATCTAGTCAGTATTTTCGGGATACAAGAATCGCACGATGCAGTAGAAATAAAATGGAGATGTTTCCTAACTCAACAACCTCCGAGGGATAAGTACATACGTCTCTGTACCGATCCTTCGGACTCTACTAAGCTTGTTCGTGGATTGTGAGACCTAAGTAACCTAGTGCTCTGATACCAACTTGTCACGACCCAAATTCCCCAACCTTAGGGATCGTGATGGCGCCTAACACCACACTTGCTAGGCAAGCCAATGTTAGAATTCGCTGGACTAATTCTCCTTTGATTATTTACTTAAGCAGGAATAAATAAAATTAAAGCAACTCGATTTAAATGCTTTCCGATGACTTACTCTCGGTATAAAATATTAAACAATTTAAATAAAACGAGCCACGATCTAATTATATAAATAACTTAAAACCACCCCAGGGTCCGATGTCACAAATCCATGAACTTCTAAAAGAATCCTACAAATAATGGCTTAAAGAAATAGTGCAACTGTCTGAAGGTAATAAAACAGTGTATGTAAAGTGGGAGAAGACTCGCGGACTCTGCGAACGCCGACAAATGTACCTCGTGTCTCCAACTGAATAGGTGGTCGCTCTGGAATCCTCTACTGCTGACTAGCACCTGGATCTTTGCAAAAGAGCACAGAGTGTAGTATCAGTACAACCGACCCCATGTTGAGTAAGTGCCGAGCCTAACCTCGACGAAGTAGTGACGAGGCAAAAGCACGACTTTAACAATAAACCTGTAATAATAATATAAATCAAGTAGGAAATCTAAACAAATGAATTCAAATACTGAAATAATAATGAAATAACACAACCGGCTTTTTTCAGGCTCAACTATAACCAACTCTCAAAAATTTCCAAGTTTTCCAAACTTTAACTTTGAATGAAAGTGTTGCCAAAAACATGAAAAATGGCAAAATAAATATTTTTAAACTTTTCCAAATCTGTAAGTCTCAAATCCTTGAATTTTCAAAGAAAAATCAGTAAAACATCATTTGAAATCCAGTAAAAACATTTTTCATGAAATCCGGTAATTCATATGTGTCCTCCCTTATCACAACTTTGTTGCGGCGTGCAACCCGCTCCCACTTGTACTCCCTTATTCTTCCTCCCTACATATATCACCCTTATCGCTCCTGTTGCGGCGTGCAACCCGATCCCACCTGTCCACCTTATTACACCTTTGTTGCGGCATGCAACCCGCTCCCACTAAACATATCATAACCTTATATTAATTCATGAAGCTTTCACAATTCAGGCCAAGCCTTTCACAACATTTATGTTTCAACAATACATCACAACCTTATATTAATTTATGAAGCTTTCACAATTCAGGCCAAGCCTTTAATAACATTTCTGTTTCAACAATACATCACAACCTTATATTAATTTATGAAGCTTTCATAATTCAGGCCAAGCCTTTCACAATATTTCTCTTTCAACGATATATCGCAACCTTATATTAATTCATAAAGCTTTCACAATTCAGGCCAAGCTTTTCACCATATCTACTCAATCATGATACCAACAGGAACATCAATGTGTATATATATAACATCGTAAAACAACACCAAACTGCTCAATCGTTTGTCCCACAAGGGAACCCAATAAACAACCAATACTCTTTACACAATAACCACCACAATGTTTAACATCAAGGTAACAACATCAAATAGTCATAGAACAATTAAGACAAGAACCAATTAAGTTGGGAACGGGGAAAGGATCATGCTTAATAGGCAAATTGGGTGGTGCATAGATACTCGTCACATCACCTATACACCACATCCATGCATTTCACATAGCAAATAAGTGGGGACTCTTATTCCCTCAAGCCAAAGTTAGACAAAACACTTACCTCAGCCTCGCAAGCAATTTACTGCTCTAGCACTGCCTTCCCTTTTGAAATTGCCGCTAATCCGCTCGAATCTAATTACAATTCGTCCAATGTTATCAATCATAGCCTAAAGGAATCATCTTTACTGTGGGCAATGGTTTTACTAAGGTTTCCTATTAAATTTCAAAAATTCACCCCAGGCCACTTGGTCTAAACTCGAGGTTCGGACCAAAACTCATTTACCCAGTCTCCCCCGAGCACGAATATACAATTAGTATTGGAATCCGACCCCAATTCGAGGTCCAATTCCCCAAAAATTGAAATTCCTAAGTTCTACCCAAAAACAAAAATTTTACCATGGAAACTCAAGATTTTTGGTTGAAATCACTGTTAAAAGTTGTTAGGACTTGAAAGAAATTAGTTATAGATCACTTACCAATGATCTGAAAAAGTTTGGACCTTGGGAAAATCGCCTATGGGGTTTAGGGTTTTAGAAAATTTTAAAAGAAGGGGAAATTCCCATCAAAAACCTGATATAACAGGTTGCGGATCTCGCATTTGCTAGCAGGGGTTCCCATTTGCGAACCCAGGGCTTTCCAGGCATATATCACAAATGCGAACAGGACCTCGCATTTGCGAACTAGGTCCTTCGCATTTGCGACCCAGGGAACTCGCATTTGCGAGATCAGAGGCTTGACATCTGCTTCGCATTTGCGAAGCCCTACCTCGCATTTGCGAGATCAGGGACCTGTACACCAGATGTTCAGTTGTTGGGATTTTTTTCTAAGTCTAGACACTCCGTAGCCTACCCGAAACTCACCGGAGCCCTCGTGGCTCCAAACCAAACATGCACACACATCTAAAAACATCATACATACTTGTTTGAGAAATCAAATCATCAAAATAACATCAAAATCTACAGTTTTGGCCTCAAAACTCAAGATTTTCTCAAGAACACTCAAATTTCCAACTTTTCAACCGGATATCCGGATTGCATCAAATCAACTCCGATTCTCATGAAATTTCACAGATAGGACTTATATAACAGAAAAAACTTGTTCTGGGCTCCGGAATCACAATACGGGCCTGATATCATATATTTCACAAAAAAATTCATTTCTTTATTTTCTTGAAATAACCAGCAGAACAAGTTTCTTCAAAAATTGTTTTCTAAGGCTTGGGACCTCGGAATTCATTTCTGGGCATACGCCCAAGTCCCATATTTTACTGCTGACCTCCCAAGATCGTCGGAACACAGATCCGGGTCTGTGTTACTTAAAATGTTGACCAAAGTCAACTATAATCAAGTTTTAACTCTAGAATTCACTATTTCTCCTGTTTTAACATAAAAGCTTTTCGGTTTCGCGCCTGGACCGCGCACACAAATCAATATATTTAAAATTAATCTTTTTATGACCATTAAGCATGGGACGGAGTCTATATTTATAAAATGACCCCTTGGGTCATCACAGGTAGCGGCTCCGACAATGATTCAGATAATGGTGAGGGTGAGGAATAGAGCCACCCATTGTTTTTTACTTTTCTTTTATTTCCCTTTTGTATATGGGCCCCTGAGGGAGCTTTTTAACGTCACTTTTGTGAATATATATAAATATATATATATATATTTGGAATTCCAAGAAACTTTCTTGTTTCAAGCCCTTTATTTTTTGCAGTTCACAGATAATCTTTTGAATTTTAATGTCAGCTTTTTAGGGCCCATTCTTAGAATAATAAAGCCCTCGAGATTGGGTACCATCTCGGGCTAGATCGATATGTGGATCTTTGATAGCTCCCTTTAAAGCCTACACTTGTAGCAGCAGAGATCCTCCAGATTGGGTACCATCTCGAGGTCCGTACAATGGTTCATTTAGAAAATCGTATAAGTAGTGATGAAGATCCTCGGAGGCCGGGAACCGTCTCGAGGCTACGTTAATATCGATGGATCCCATGAGCCCATAGTTATGACAATAGAGATCCCCGAGATCGGGCTCCATCTCAAGGAAGGATTGACACGGGCAGCTCCTTAGAGCCCACTATGATAATAGGAATCCTCGAGATTGGGTACCATCTCGAGATTAAGTTGGCTAGATGGCTCCTTAGAGCCAATAATAATAGCGGAGGTCCTCGAGATAGGATACCATCTCGAGGTCAGACTGCTTTGGTGACCTCGAGCCATTGGACAACCTCATTCATAAGACAAGACTTGCGAAGTGATCGAGGCGGTCCCACTGGTTCACTTCCCCAAGAATAACAATGGCATGACCAGAATTAATTGGCCTTCAAAGTAGGCGAACAGTCGCCGCTTACCCTATAAATACATTTTCTTCCTTCATTTGAAGGCTTTGCTGCTTTGAGCAATTTCCTCCTTTATAGAGTCTTCCTTCCTCGCCCCAACCCCCTTTTTTGGTTGTAATTCAGAACTTTCACCTTAGTTTTCATTTCCCTTTTCTTGTTTCACCATTGTTATGGCTGCTATATCAAAACCCGCTCACTAGCAAAAGGAAGATTCTACCTTTGTTCTCCGCTCGGACAGTGGTACACCGCCAGCTTCTGGCGAGCTAGCCTCAGGACGCTTTGTCTTGAGGAGGGACTTTGCATTAGAGAGACCTTCCGGTGTTCAGAGCCATCGAGAGCATGCATCGAGGTCCATCCTATCCATGGGGGGGGGGGGGGGGGGGGGGGGGGGGAACCTAGAGGCGATGTGGAGAGATTGCAGATGGGGAGAAAAGGTGGTACTGCAGGTACTTTCCCTGGGAGAGAACATCACTGCTCACGTAAAGGGATTTTTGAACGTATACACGTTTCCCTTTACGTTGGGCCCTCTCGATAGGGTTGTGATCGAGTTTTGTAAGAGATACCGGGTCACCCTAGAACAAGTTCACCCATCATTTTGGAGGATTGTATTAATGATAAGATTCTTTGTGGAAAAGACTGGGCTCGAGTTTACCCTCAACCATTTCACCAGGTTGTACTGGCTCTTATATTGACTTTAAAACATCAGACCTCCCAGTCTTCCATCGCCAAGGGCGAGGAAAGTGAGGAGCAAGGATGGATGAGTCAATTTGTCCGAGTGTTAACCGTCCACATCATCCCTGCAGAATTCCTAGCGTTTCCTGAGGAATGGAATTTCACACGTAAGTGGCACACTTGCGTTTTTACCGTGTTGGTTTATAGTGGAGGCTGACTCCATACTAAAGCTTTCTTTCTTCTTCCGCAGTGGACCCTTGGTCACCGTGTGATGTCCCCGATTGGGCGAATTGGACTCGGAAGCTTATGGCTTTCTCGACTTACGATGAGCGTAAATGGCAAGATAAGTCAAAGGGTAGATGGGAGGTCAAACTCCATGGTGAGCGTCACTAGGCTCTTTCCTTTAAGGAGCAACCGTCTTTCTTAACAACTTCCTTTCTACAAGTGTCGTGGAGCTCCTTGGTGTGAGGTCGTGTTCTCTCGAAGATGAAGCGGGGTCGTCGGTCTCATGGACAAAGAATGATAACAAAAGGAAAGAGCCTTTTGTGGGCGAGGGAGCTCGCTGTGAGGCAAGATCTGGCTAGAGGTATAAAGGTGATGAAAAGGGGGCAGTTCCTCCTTTGCCTCAATCTTGTTCCCTCCTCGAAGGTACTTTGGGGGAAAAGAGTCTTCTGTCGCCGCTTGCTTCTCCCATCAAAGGTACTTCGAGGGAGGTTCGCAGCTAAGGTCCGCCCATTGGGGGCGAAGTCCCTAACGATCATGTTTCCGCTACGGGTGCTTCAAATGGGGCCGAAGAGGCCAGGCCTGGAGATGCTCACTCAACCTTTGAGGAGGCATAACGACTCTTCTCTGTGGTGAGGTTTGGTGATTCTTCGATCTTCCAACTTCGTATTTTCAATTTTTAACTGAAGTTTATTTTTCATAGGCCTTCGATAAGCTCAAATTCGAGTTGCGGAAAGCTTTGATACACCTTCGGTACGAGGTAAGTTGAAGCCATTACTACGAAGGTCGCCTCGAGAGACACGGGACCCTTATTTCGATGACGTGCATGTTTCTTCTCTCGTCCTCAGAGATTAATATTATGCTGTTGCAGCTGCAGAGAAAGACTGAGGACCTAGAACGCCTTTGGGGTAGAGTTGGTCAAGCCGAGCGCGAGTGCAATGGGCTTAGGGTTCAGATGGACACCTATGTTGCGGCCAAAAAGAATGCTTTGGCCAAAGCTTCTACCCTCGAAGTGCACCTTCGGAATGCTTGTGAAGACAGCTCGGTTCAAACGAGCAAGATAGAAATGCTCGAGGCCGAACTTTTGCGGATGAAAGCCAAAGTTGTCGATGCCCGGGCCGAAGCTAAAGAGGCTCGAACAAAGGCCGACAAGAAAGTGTTCGTTTATTTGAAAGATGTTGTTGATGTTCGGGCTGAGCTGAAAGGAGCCTTTGATAGAGAGAGGAGAAACAATGAATATGCCCGGTGTAGAGCTCGGAGGGAAACCCTCGAGGAGATACACTCTAGGGGATTCGATCTCTCAGAGGAGATAAAGCAGGCTAAGACGGATGAGATCGACGCCAAGTTTTTCCTTTCTCCTGATGCCAATATTGATATTTGAGGACTCGAGGGAGCTGGTCCCGATAATGGGCTAGGTTTTCCTTTTTTCTTCCTTGCATGAGTCTCCCTGCGGGAATATTTTGAATGTATTGATACATATATATGAAAAATCTTTCGATTTTTTCAATCTGCTTGCGTTTGTCTTTCTTGTCTTCCCAATTTTGGCATTTGTCAACGATTATCCAAATGAATCGGGCTTCGAGGAAAAACCCTTAGGTTTACACCGGCTCTGAGGCTTGTTAGGCTGGTGTGATGACCCAAAAAGGGGTCATCTTATGTGAATCTAATCCTGACCGTGTTCCGAGACCCCTGATAGCTCAACGGACAAGCGTAAAGCTTTAGAAGCACCAAGAAGGCCATCCACAAGGTCTCAAGCTAAGGAGAAGCAAGACAAGGTTGTTGGGCTTCAATGGGAGATCAAGAAGGCACTAATGGTGGAAGAACAACTCAAGAATTATGGAGATGATTTAGCTAAGTGCTACACTCATTTCATGGTCCAAGTCCAAATCCAAGAGGAAG
>ML249841.1:997-24244 GCA_005239495.1 Nicotiana undulata
TTTTTTAATACAAATTTAGAGTGGAAAAAGAGAAGGCGCAAAGCGGGGGGGGGGGGGGGGGTATTACCCACGGGTATGCATTACCTTCGGATATCAACTTTAGCGAGGAAATTACTTCGTAAAGGAAGGGTCTACATAGGTAGGATTTATTGTAAGGGACAAACGGTCAAACGAACCGTTCCCACATAGATTGCTCGATCCGTGGCATAAAACATATACGCATGTATGAGTGTTTTGTATAAGAATAAAGAGAAATACTTTCCTTGCAATCACCTTATTTTTTAAAATTTTCTCTTTACATCCCTTAAAGAGTTTCGTACTGCCGATCTCCTGAAAATAGCGAGCCCAAAGGCAGTCTATAACCGGAGTACGAAAGACCACTCCCTCACTCGGGGACTGTCGTCGAAAACAAACTCGAATGGCTCAGTGGCCCAAGTCACTGGGCCTCGGGGGCATAAGACCTATTAGGAAACTCCCCAATTTCTGAAGGCCACATCCAACCCACTCGGGGACTGTTATCTTGGGAAATACCGGATATCTCGGGAAAACAAGTCCAACGGGCAGCTCCCTAACTAAAAGGTTGCGTCCAAATTATCACGGCTTGAAGACGTCCGAAACCCGTAACAAAAACTAGGCATTCGGAAAAAAAAATCACAACCGGTTCAAAAGGGTACCATCGGCAAACTATAGTCTTGGCTACCTACTTGGGGAAAAGGTTCAAGTAACACCGAACCCTGAAGACACCTTAAACAAAGTAAGGCAAAGGCAAGGTTTGTTTGAACTTTCAAACATAGCCTAAATAATTTTATGTTAGTTCCGACCCTTATAAATATAAGTAATAAAGCAAAGGGAAATTTGAAAGCCAAAGGGGAAAAAAGCCTTGTATATATAATCTTTTTACAAAGGCTAGAATGGCCCGATATAGAAATTACAATGGCCAAAACGGCCTCAAAAAGATGCAAAAAGCAAAAATAAAAACATCTAAAGGACTAAATGGCCTAAGTGGAATGGTCCTCATCGGGGGCAGCGTCTTCATCCTCGGGGTCTTCCCCACCTTCAGATTCAGTTAAGCTCGTGGAGTCTTCCTCGGGAAAAGCCAGCTTCCGGGCCATGGCTTCTTCTACCTTGGCATTCTCGATTTCTGCCAGTATGTTGAAGCCCTGAGCATGGACTCCCTCGAGGTCTTCCCTTCGAGCTTGCCAACTTGCATGATACACCATGCTCTTGGCCTGTGCTTGAATAGCCTCGACGTTAACCTTGAATTGGGCCACTTTAGCATCTGCCTTGGTATTGGCCACGGCTACCTCAAATTTGGCCGCCTCGAGCTCCGTGGCCAGGCTCTCTTGGATAGAAGTAGCTGAGTTAAGCTCGGATTAGAGCTCCTTGATCCTCTTGGCCTGCACCGAGGTCTTCTCTTTTTTAGCCCGAAGTTGGGCCTCGACCAATTCCAGTTGTGTTGGGACAACTTTCTTTTAAGAGGTTATGAGGTCTATGTTTTTCTTGAACTCCTCGGCCTCAGTTTGTATTGCATCTACCTGCACTTGGAGCTGCCCGATTTGTTCAAGCCTTTGTTGAACCTCCAGAATTGGATCGTTATCCACTAAGTCCAGTTCGTCGTCACTATCTTCAAGTACTCGATTTACCTGCTCGGCCCACTCGACATGCTCCTTCCGATACGCATCTATCTCAGTCAAGAGTTTCTCACTCAAAATCTTATAAGTATCCCTTTTCTCGGTAAGCTCCCGAACCTCAGCCTCGTTCTGGGTTAACTTCTCCCGGATTCAGAGAAAATCCTCATGGTGCAATACCGAGGCCTGCAAGCGTAAAGAAAGGTGTTAGGATTTTTTGCCACTTCAAATTTAAAATAAATAATGAAGTTACACTCGAAGTTACCTGATTCAAAGCATGTTGGGCCTCATTGAATAGGCAGGACACTTCCATCGCGTCCATCATGGCCTGGTCCTCTTCGATCACCAAGCAACTAATGTAGCTAGCAATCCCTCACGGGGCCATAGAAAACTCGGGTATCCCCGGGGACAGAGAAAACTATTGACCGCATGTGGTCAGGTTTAACACTCGGGGCCGAGAAATGATCCACCAGCTTTGGGCACGATGAAGACCCACTAGCACTCGATGACGGTACCTTCCTTGGCACCGGAAAGTCACCAAGCTCCGTGAAATCTTCTGAGGCAGTAGACTTTAACACATCCAAGAAGTTGTGGATATCAGTCTCCCCCTGAGGCCCCTTGTAAAAACAACCTTCTAGCATACCAGCCTCGCGTATCATGGCATTTGAGGTCTGAGGGGACCCGGTAAGGTTGATTTCCCCAAGCTGATCTCTCGGGGAACCTTCCTCTGCTCGTGTAGCGTCGGACCCGGTCTCTCTCTTTACCTCTCTGGCCTGGGGAAAAGTAGTCACACCCTGTTCCGGTTCGCAGGTCCTGGCCAATGCATTCTCGATAGCCTCTCCAACTCGAGGCAAAGCGGTCCACACCCGAGCCACTAGCTCAGAATTATATTCTTCTTCTTCATCGGACTCATCCCTTAGTTGGAGGATTGAGATAAAGTCCGATGGGAGGGCACTGACACTTTCGTTAGCTTTACGCGTCAGCCTCTTCTTTGGTTTTTTCTTCTCCGATTCCAGAGAGCTGGGGGACTTTTCCTTTTCTTCTCGTCACCTTGCTTCGGAGTAGGAGACTCTAGAGGCACATCGTCATCCTCGGATGGAGGCCTCATAGCAACATCCTTGGGGAGGCCTACAAAAGAAAACAAAGCCGATAAAAACTCGACAACACAAGGAGAAAGTCAAAACCTTATCGAAATACCATGATTACGGGCCTCCCACCGACCCTTCAATAATTCCATCCAATCACGCTCGTAATATGATCTCTGTGACACAAGGTCCTCGACCCATTCCTTGAGTTGAGGAACTACATCCGGCATATGGTCCACAGCTGCAACACCACAAACATCGATAATAAATGAGATAAGAGGAGAAACAACAGATTAAATCTTCAAGGCAAAGTAATACTTACGTTTCATGTTTCATTTCTTGGGAAACGACATGTCCTCGACAGGGATCAAATCTGAAGTCTTTATCCGAACAAATCAGCCCATCCAATCTCGGCCCCGAGCCTCATCTATACTCGTGAATGGGGCCCTACTGGCCCGACGAAAGCTTGATTAAAACCCTTCGATAGAGTCGGGGACTATAGAGGAGCATAAGATGATCGAGGGTGAAGGGACACCCCTCGATTTTGTTTACGGAGAAGCGAAGGAGAATCACTATTCTCCATAATGAGGGGTGAATCTGACTAAGAGTCACGTCGTACCTCTTGCAGAAGGCAATGATGATCGGGTCTAAGGGACCCAACGTGAAGGGGTACGTGTAAACACTTAAAAAACCCTGCACGTGGGTAGTGATTGACTCCTGAGGCGAAGGCACCGCCACATGCTTAATGGCTCAGTTGCAATCTTCTTTAACCTGGGTGAGGAGATCATCAGTGATCGTACATATGTACCTCGATACCGGCTTGCATCGACCCCGTACCGAGGAAGTTTTTTCAATCATAGAATCGGCAACGGTCGGGCACCCTACATGAACAAACTCCTTAGGGTGTGGTTCCGCCATATCCCCGTTGTCAGCGGGTCATGATGAAGAGGCGACCTCCTTTTGCGGGACAGTCTTAGATGTTTTTGCCATTGTAGAAAAAAAGAGAAGGAAATTAGGAAGGTATGCTTAGCGGTTTGCTAAAAGTTCAAGAAATTTGGGTGCAAAAGTTGGAGAACAAAGGGATTTTTGAAGAACAAGAATAGGAGGAGCTTTGAACGTAAGTTTGAATGAATGAAAGTTAGGGTATTTATAGCTTGCTGATGACGGTTCAGAATCCGTAGTGGCCGACCAGAAACTAACATGCATTTAATGCCTTGGTAACTGGAACGACGGGACGTTTCGGTATCCGTCTGTCGCTTATGTCATAGTTGGGTGTCTCATTGACCGTTTGTCGCTTACGTCATAGCCCATCGAGATGAGATTCAGAAGTTCATATCGTTGCTCGTCATCTTCTCTCCGAGAAACGAGGGGACTATCTGTATATGGTCAAAACCGAGTTCGCCTCTTATTTGACTAATCGAGATTAGAATATGATAGGTTAAAGTTCTACCTCGAATTACATCGAACCAAGGTGCGAAGTTATATCGTTAAGCTCGAGACCCCGGGACCGAATAAAATCGAGATCAGACGAGATCGAAGAAAATTTGCCGAGCCGACTAACAGAAGGACAAAATATCCGCTATCGGTTGTAGATCACGACGAAAATCTCGGCACGTATCAAGGATAGATCGATTAATTAGCAAATCATGAGATTTTTGTACCTTGTATAGAATTGTATCAAGGGTAGGACTGTGACGACCCGACATATCGTTTTGAGTATCTGCACTTAGCTCGGTATTTTGAGTGCTCGAGTATCTCCAAGTTATGTTATAAGACTTGTTGGTATCTTAGAAGTGGTTCTGAGGGGCTCAGGTGAGTTTCAGATAGGTTTGGGTTGCGTTGCGCTCATTTTCTTATGTTTCGTTGTCGTTTCTTCAAGCATAAATGGTACCACATTAAGCAAACAAGCTCCAACTATTTTAAATGAAGAATTAGATCGTATCGTAATTACGAAGCCATAGCAAAAATAGTCGTCGAATTTGGACATCATATGAGGAATTTATGGTCATTTTACTAAAAATTGGGTTGCCATATTTTTCATATTAATTACGAAATTGCCTTTGAAATCGTATTAAAAATCTGCATTATTTGCAAATATTGAAACCAACATATCTCCTTCATTATAAAATCAAATTGAGTGATTCAAAAGCCTAACTTGATTAACATTTCACAAGGAATTCATTGGAGGCATAAAAATCGAGTTTCGGGATCGTTTGTCATGAGAAACAAGGCAGAATAACTGGCAGAAAATTATATAAAATAAGGGTTTGTTCATTTAGTCATATTTTGAGTTGAAGAGCTCGGATTTGGGCGATTTTGGAGGCGATTTTCACCATATGGATTGGGGTAAGCGTTATCTACTTGGTTTTGGTTATATTTCATGAATCCATCTTCGTTTTTGGGATTTGATTGATGATTTAAAGTGAAATTTAGGGAGTTTTGCCTAAAGTTTCATAATATAAAATTTTGAGTTTTGAACAACGATTTTGAGTCTGAATTGAGTGAAACTATTACAGTTGGGCTCGTAATTGAATGTATTGTCGGATTTTGTGAGTTTTATCGGGTTCTGAGGCGTGGGTTCGGGTGTGATTTTTGGCCGGATTTGGGATTTGATTTGGGACTCGATATTTATCATTTGGAATTGTTTCCTTGGCCTTTGTTTGATGTATTTGAGTTGCTTTTGGCTAGTTTTGAGACGTTCGGAGGTCACTACGCGCGTGATGGCATTTTTAGAGCATCGATTGGCTTGCTCGGTATTGTAATTTACTTGTTCGAGGTAAGTATTTTACCTAACTTTGTTGAGGGAATTTTTTATCCTATTTTCCATTATTTTCTACATGCGGGGGGTGATACATATATGAGGTGATGAGCATCTATGTATGTTCCGGGGTTTATCATGCCCGGGGGTAGATGACGTTGCAATTGTGTTTTGTAGAATTACGTAATTTTCTTGCTTCGTTTGATTTACAGATATTAAGAACATAGTATAAAATGTTAGAAACAAAGACCTAGCCTAAGATAACTTCATCAAATTTGATAGAATTCTGGGAATACATTGATGTGTTTAGTTTGGTCATCTCTATGCGTGATCACTACTACATTGCTACGACCGATATTTTTTTAGATGCTGGATTCTATACATGTGTTTCTAATAGATTGTGAGCTTTGTGGAAGTAATTGAATTATATGGCCCTTTAGGGTTCATTGAAATATTGTTGGCTTGTAAAGCAGTGATTGAGAATTTTTTTGGAATATTCTTTTGGACGCTCACCTCGATGTTATTTATACTTCCTGCCTTGCTATTTTATTGACGTTCATATGCTTGGTAAGGAAGAGTGTAAAGCACGAAGGGTGATATTGTGCCATTTTATATTCATTATCATGTGAGGAAGAGTGTAAAGCACGAAAGGTGATGCCGTGCCATTGTTTATATTTATATTTCATGTGAGGAAGAGTGTAAAGCACGAAGGGTGATGCCGTGCCATTGTTTATATTCATTATCATGTGAGGAAGAGTGTAAAGCACGAAGGGTGATGCCGTGCCATTGTTTATATTCATTATCATGTGAGGAAGATTTTAAAGCACGAAGGGTGATGTCGTGCCATTGTTTATATTCAGTATCATGTGAGGAAGAGTGTAAATCACGAAGGGTGATGTCGTGCCATTGTTTATATTCATTATCATGTGAGGAAGATTTTAAAGCACGAAGAGTGATGATGTGCCATTGTTTATATTAATTATCATGTGAGGAAGATCGTAAAGCACGAAGGGTAATTCCGTGTCATATTATTGAAAGTAAAAGCACGTAGGGTGATGTCGTGCCATTTCATTTATATTGTTATGCTTTTAATATTGTGAGGTCATGGCACGAAGGCTGTTTTCGTGCGGGCGAGGATGAGGGACATGCATTATGATGTGATATCTATTTTCCGTGTATACATTTCTGTCTTTACCTTGAGTTGTCATTTTCGCCATTACATATTTTGTGTGACATGTTGATATTGTCCCGTACTTGACCTCTATCTATATTGTTGTTGTAATGTCCATACCTTTTTCTTGCTTAACTTGCATATGCCATGCCTATTTCCTGCTATTATATTTATACTCATGTTGTATCTATTCTGTTGCACCTTAGCGTAAGTCTTCCTCCATGCTAATACTTCATGTCCTTACTTGTTAACTTGTGAAGATCATGTGTTTGCTTCTTGTTTTCTATATTTGTACTTAGGCCTCCATCATGCTAGTTAATGGAAATTATAACCCTTTTTTTATCTAATTGTGGTCATTACCTCAGTGCTCTCTGCTTAGTCTGTCACTGATGTTCTTCTGTACATTCTCATTTATTATTACTGCTTGCATATTCCCTTCCTTGTCATTTCTATTGTCGGTATTTCTATCATTTGGTTGGTACTGTTTTACGCATATATGGTGAGAATGAGATAAATGACGAAGGGTGTTTCCGTGCAGTTAGACTTGATGTCTTGAGTACTTAATCACTCTATGAAAGTATATGAGGTGATTGTTGTGGTTCATGGGCTTTCGTTTTAAGGAAAGGGCCGTTTGAGATGTTGGAAACTGTTAAATTGTGATTCTTTCTGATACTTGTTTATTTCCTGTTGCAGTCGCATGGTGTAATCTATTCTATTATTCTATATTTGATTCTATTGCTAGTTTACATTATAATGGTTATTAATGAGTATCTTTTAACTAAAAATCTCGTCACTACTTCGATGGGTTTAGTCAAGATACTTACTAGTGCATGTGGTCGGTTGTACTGATACTACACTTCTGCACACTCTGTGCAGACTATTGGAGCGGAGCTGCTGAAGAAGTTGGGGGCTGACCCTGAAGATGTTCGTGTATTCTGTATAGAAGCTTCCACTTGTCCTTGGTAGTTTTAGACATTATTAATCTGTTCATGTAGTTTTCAAATAGAACGTGTATTTATTCATACCACCTTTGTATATTTTAAGTCTTAGAAGCTCATGATTAGTACCACCAGATCTTGGGTAAATTTGTAAAAGTTCCAACAAATCCTAACTTAATTTTCGATAAGTTTATGTGGGTGTTTCTTTTATTAATTAGCTTACCTAGCGGGTCAAGTTAGGTGCCATCATGACCTGTGATTTTTGGGTCATGACAAGGTGGCATCAGATCTCCTAGGTTCGTAGGTTCTACGAGTCATGAGCAAGTGTCTAGTAGAGTCTTGCGGATTGGTATGATGACGTGGACCTATCTTCAGGAGGCTACATGGCATTTAGGGGGGGGGGGGATTCCCCTTTCTTCTTTCCTTATCGTGCGACCTTGTTTCAGCTTGAAATCTACGACTTTGACTCCTCCTAATCGCTCATATGTGGTGTTGTGCACTCAGTATTCATTATGTGCCGACGATCGGTGATGTTGCAGATAGATTACGATATGTTGTCTAGCCTCAGAAGCAGATGCATTGTTAAATCTTCTAGTCATTCATTTGTGGTATGTGGCAGGTTCATATGTCTGGTTGGTAAGAACAGATTTGGGAAGATTGGTTGGTTGCTTGGCTATTGTGACTAAGGTGGGTTCATGGCAAGGTGTCGATTGAGTATAACCGGTGGGCCATCTCCTACATAATGAGTTTGGATCGTGTGTCTCGTGTGAGGTTTCCATTCGGTGGAGTGCATATGTGATCATTTCAGAGAATCTGGGGAAGTTATTTGACTATTGCAATGATGGGTAAGCACTTGGCAGAGTCTTCGGGGTGTTCTATGACCAGTATTGCATGAGTTTTTGAAGTATTTAGCTAAATAGTCGTGCGGGATCAGGGCATGCTTTGAAGATATGGTACCTTGGGTTGCTGATGGGGTGTTCTATGGCTTCGAGATAAGTGGTGGAGTCTGCTAAAGACGATTGGATTGTAGGGTCATGGGCCGTCTCAATTTCCGGACTGGGAGATTGGTTGGTTATTTTTTTGAATGGGCATATGTTGGTGTAGAACGGGTTTCTTGACGTGTATTAGCTGTGTATCGAAGATCAGAGTAAGATGAGTGGTTATCGAGAAGGTTCTGGCAAGTTGCAGGTCTTATGTGGCCTTTAAGGGCTTTTGGATTTGTCTACGAGTGGGCTTGAAAATGGAAGTGAGTGGTAATTGGAGTTGCGGTGTTTCCTTATCAAAAAGAGTCTACATATCAATGTTGAAGTGATTCAAGAAATGGTTTCAAAATCCCAAGAAGATCCCCTAGGGCGGTCATATCGGATTGAGTTACTTTCGGGTTGGCACTCGGTGTGACCCGGTTGAGTTAGAGGCGAGTGGTTCTGATTACTTGATTATGTGTTACTGAGTTCCGAAGAACTTATCATGGTTATGACCACGGTCAGAGTTGATGTTTTCTACAGGTATAGGAGCTATAACGCTCATGGGTCAGCGTTGACTGTGAGACTTCCGTAGTGTTGTAAATTAGCATGTTAGAAGTAATGTGCCGCGTGGGGTTAGAAGGTTATCGGTACAAGGTTGCAGTTAGTTTTGAAGGGAAGGATATGAGTTCTTGATGGTACGAGCGATTTTCGGTGTTTAAGGTCTTGTTGGCATTATGTGTTTTCACCGGAGCGCTTGTCGGCAGATACATTGTGTTTTGATTAATGGGTACATTTCCGAAGGATGTTGTAGTATGAGTAATGTGTCAGTATTTGGGAAGAGGTGTTGAGATTGGGTATGAAAATGCTGGTATAAGTGAGGCTCAGAGGCTGAATGTTTTTGGTGGCAGACTATTCCTTGACTGCGAGTTGGGAAGAAGTGTGGAGGATTGGAAGATTTGGAAGGTTTATTACATGTTTGAGGGCGATCGAAATTTGGGTGGTAATTATTTTTAGCCCAATGAGAATGTGTATTCTGTATCAGACTGGATTTGCTTGCTTTTGCGTAGTTGTTGCCACATGTATATCATCGGGCGGAATGAGTGTTATTTGCGCCTCAGTTTATGTCGTATGTTTCTCTCCTATGCTATGACGGGTTGTAATGGTTACATGATTCTTCGCACGCATATTTTGATTTAGTTTAGGACTCATGGAATTATGGGCGAGATGTCCTTTGTGATGTTGATTTTCTCATTGCACTATAGTTATGCTTGTCTTTCTCAGTATTGTTTGTCCCTAATAATTTCACCACAATTATATTTTTGTGCACTCGGTTGTGGTTGATATTGATGCACATGTGATCAGTGAGTCCGAGTATTATGGCTTGAAGGGTACCCTATGTGGATTGATATGATGGGATCGGGTTGCACACCGCAACGATACAGTGATGAAATGTGGCTCCTTATTTCTATTTCGTGTATTTTGCTTTCACCTTAATGAGAATAGTTCATAGTAAAATGCTGAAATTTCCCCGCCTTTTAAACTTGTTTAGTAGTTTTCTCATTTAGATTTCTTACTTTTATTTGTCATATTTGAATGATTACTTGGTAGTGTACGGAACTGGGTTGTGTGTGGCTACATATGTTTATTGTTGTTGTTTGTCAGTGCAGCTGCTCGTAATGGCTGAGATGAGGTTTCTAGACCTGAGATTTGCGCTATTGTATTGGGATGAGGAAGGTTTGGAAGAATAACACTATATTTTGTTGAGGGTGTGTACAATGGTCCTGGTCGGGCGAGTGAGTTTCTTGGCTTATTGATCAGATGAGTGGTTAAGCGATTATGCGTGTTTCTTTCATTATCGGTAGGGTATGAAGGTTTTGAACGAGGTTCCAATCGGTATGAAGTTTGCTACCGGCACCGAATTTATTCTGGGCAGTAATGATGGTCGGCAGTTCCCACTGTGAGTGTCGAAGTAATGGGGTATATCATGTGATTACATCTTCTCTTATGGTTGTGACTTGATAAAACTTGCTCAGACTTATACAGTATGTGGTTGTGGGATTCGGGTCTTGTAATGAATTCTGGATGATAGAGATTGAGTTCTAAGGTTTAAGGACCAAGGTCGAAATAAGGATCTCTAGTTATGTTATGTTGGAAGACTTATGTGGATCAGGGTGATGTGGGATCACCCCCGGGTTTATGCTTAGTAAGGTAACACCGTGATTTGGTAGCTTTGGAAAGACTCCTGACACGTTCGAGGACGAATGTGTGTTGAAGTGGTGGAGGATGTGACGACCCGACAGGTCGTTTTGAATATCTGCAGTTCGCTCGGTATTTTGAGCGCTCAAGTATCTCCATGTTATGTCATGGGACTTGTTGGTATATTTGGACGGGATCCCGAGGGGCTCACGTGAGTTTCAGATAGGTTTGGGTTGTGTTGCGCTCGTTTTTCTTATGTTTCGACGTTGTTTCTTCAAGCATCAATGGTACCACATTAAGAAAACGAGCTTCGATTTCTGTTTTGATTGAAACATTAGATCCGTATCATAATTACGGAGCCATAACAAAAAGAATCATCGAATTTGGAGATCGTACGACGAACTTATGGTCATTTTACTAAAATTGAGTTGCCAAATTTTCAGATTAATTACGAAATTGCCACTACATTCGTATTTAAAAATTTATACTATTTGCAAATATTGAAACTAACATGACTGAGTGATTCAAACTGAGTGATTCAAAAGCCTAACTTGACTAAAAGTTTACAAGGAATCTATTGGAGGCATAAAATGCAAGTTTCGGGATTGTTTGTCACAAGAAACAAGACAGAATAGCTTATAGAAAAATATATAAAACAAGGGTTTGTTCATTCGGTCATATTTTGAGTTGGGGAGCTCGGATTTGGACGATTTTGGAGGCACTTTTCACCATATGGATTGGGGTACGCGTTATCTACTCGGTTTTAGTTATATTTCATTAATTCATCTTCATTTTTGGATTTGATTGATAATTTCAAAGTGAAATTTAGGGGTTTTGCCTAAAGTTTCATAATATGAATTTTTGAGTTTTGAACAACAATTTTGAGTATGAATTGAGTGAAACTAGTATAGTTGGAGTCGTAATTGAATGGGTTGTTGGATTTTGTGAGTTTTATCGGGTTCCGAGGCGTGGGTCTGGGTGTGATTTTTGGCCGGATTTGGGATTTGATTTGGGACTCGATCTTTATCATTTGGAATTGTTTCCTTAGCCTTTATTTGATGTATTTAAGTTGCTTTTGGCTAGTTTTGAGACGTTTGGAGGCCACTACGCGCGTGATGCCATTTTTAGAGCATCGATTGGCTTGCTCGGTATTGTAATTTACTTGTTCGAGGTAAGTGGTTTGCCTAACTTTGTTGAGGGAATTTTTTCTCCTATTTTCCATTATTTGCTACATGCGGGGGGTGATACATATATGAGGTGACGAGCATCTATGTATGTGCCGGGGTTTATCATGCTCGAGGGTAGATGACGTTGCAATTGTGTTTTGTAGAATTACGTAATTTTCTTGCATCGCTTTATTTACAGATATTAAGAACATAGTATAAAATGTTAGAAACAAAGACCTATCCTAAGATAACTTCATCAAATTTGATAAAATTCTGGGAATACATTGATGTGTCTAGTTTGGTCATCTCTATGCGTGATCACTACTACATTGCTACGACCGATATTTTTTTAGATGCTGGATTCTATACTTGTGTTGCTAATAGATTGTGAGCTTTGTGGAAGTAATTGAATTATATGGCCCTTGAGGGTTCATTGAAATATTGTTGGCTTGTAAAGCAGTGATTGAGAATTTTTTTGGAATATTCTTTTGGACGCTCACCTCGATGTTATTTATACTTCCTGCCTTGCTATTTTATTGATGTTCATATGCTTGGTAAGGAAGAGTGTAAAGAACGAAGGGTGATGTGGTGCCATTTTATATTCATTATCATGTGAGGAAGAGTGTAAAACACGAAAGGTGATGCCGTGCCATTTTATATTCATTATCATGTGAGGAAGAGTGTAAAGCACAAAGGGTGATGCCGTGCCATTGTTTATATTCATTGAGGAAGAGTGTAAAGCACGAAGGGTGATGTCGTGCCATTGTTTATATTCATTATCATGTGAGGAAGAGTGTAAAGCACGAAGGGTGATGTCGTGCCATTGTTTATGTTCATTATCATGTGAGGAAGAGTGTAAAGCACGAAGGGTGATATCGTACCATTGTTTATATTCATTATCATGTGAGGAAGAGTGTACAACACGAAAGGTGATGCCGTGCTATTGTTTATATTCATTATCATGTGAGGAAGAGTGTAAAGCACGAAGGGTGATGCTGTGCCATATTGTTGAGAGTAAAAGCACGAAGGGTGATGCCGTGCCATTTCATTTATATTGTTATGCTTTTAATATTGTGATGTCATGGCACGAAGGGTGTTTCCGTGCATGTGAGGATGAGAGACATGCATTATGATGTGATATATGTTTTCCGTGTATACATTTCCGTCTTTACCTTGAGTTGTCATTGTCGCCATTACATATTTTGCGTGACATGTTGTTATTGTCCCGCACTTGACTTCTATATCAATTATTGTTGTGTTGTCCATACCTTTTTCTTTCTTAACTTGCATATGCCATGCCTATTTCCTGCTATTATAATTATACTCATGTTTCATCTATTCTGTTGCACCTTAGCGTAAGTCTTCCTCCATGCTAGTCCTTCATGTCCTTACTTGTTAACTTGTGAAGATCATGTGTTTCCTTCTTGTTTGCTATAGTTGTACTTTGGCCTCCATCGTGCTAGTTAATGAAAATTATAACCCTTTTTTTTCTAATTGTGGTCATTACCTCAGTGCTCTCTACTTAGTCTGTTACTGTTGTTCTTCTGTACATTCTCGTTTATTATTACTGCTTGCATATTCCCTTCCTTGTCATTTCTATTGTCGGTATTTCTATCATTTGGTTGGTACTGTTTTACGCGTATATGGTGAGGATAAGATAAATGCACGAAGGGTGTTGTCGTGCAGTTAGACTTGATGTCTTGAGTACTTTATCACACTATGAAAGTATATGAGGTGATTGTTGTGGTTCATAAGCTTTCGTTTTAAGGAAAGGGCTGGTTGAGATGTTGGAAACGCTTATATTGTGATTCTTTCTGATACTCGTTTATTTCTTGTTGCAGCCGCATGGTATACTCTATTCTATTATTCTGCCTTTTGGTTCTATTGCTAGTTTATATTATAGTGTTTATTAATGAGTATCTTTTAATTAAAAATCTCATCACCACTTCGACGGGGTTAGTCAAGATACTTACTAGTACATGGGGTCAGTTGTACTGATACTACACTTCTACACACTCTGTGCAAACTATTGGAGCGGAGCTGCTGAAGAAGTTGGGGGCTGACCCTGAAGATGTTCATGTATTCTGTATAGAAGCTGTCACTTGTCCTTAGTAGTTTTAGACATTATTAATTTGTTCATGTAATTTTCAAACATAACCTGTATTTATTCATATCAGCTTTGTATATTCTAAGTCTTAGAAGCTCATGATTCGTACTACCAGATCTTGGGTAAATTTGTAAAAGTTTTGATAAATCCTAATTTAATTTTCGATAAGTTTATTTGGGTGTTTCTTTTATTAATGGCTTACCTAGCGGGTCAAGTTAGGTGTCATCATGAGCTGTGATTTTTGGGTCGTGACAAGGACTCCCCTACTATATAAATGGGGTCTGATAATTTGTAACAAACATCACAATACGCAACACAAAGCAATATACTGTCATTTCTAGCTTTTTTATCATCTTGTTATTCTATTCATATATGTGTGAAGCATCTCTTGGTTCAAGGGTGATCGAACTCGAGGACCAAGGTTGTTCGATTTGTGTGGTTTGCCTTTATTCTTTTATCGTCGATTTCAATATTAATCTGCTTTCTTAATTTGTATCAAGTTATATCACGTATCCTTAAAATTGCGTATTATAGATTCAATTGTTATCTGATTTTTAGGCAAGCAAGACCGACTTAAACTGATTGTGTTGAAAATAATTAACTATCAGCTAGCATAATTTATTATCTCTCGTCAATATTTACAATACCAATTTTATTCTTAGATGATGAATGCATTATTTATATACTCATGAGCTCATTTGTATTTTCCTAAATTGTTGTGCGAATAGTACTCGAGGCCAATATTTCCTCTTGAGGTTCTCATTAGCTTAGGAAGAAGATTTATTCATTTAGGTTTGCGTTACAATTTTTCACTCCTACCCGTTAATTCATAACGTCCATTTTTAATAGTGATTGGTGTGTGTTTAATGATGTCAAAAAAGGCAAACAAAAAGAAAAAGTTGAAAGAAATTGACAATATTTCAACCTTTTTTCATTGTTGGTCTATTTCCCAGCATCCTATAGTTGAATGTTTAGCCAACACCCTTTTCATGGATGCTAAGAAATGACCTGGTTTTTGCCTTTATCAAAAACAAACAACCCTTCCTTTAGAAAAAAGATTCATTTTGTATTGACTAGGCGTACAGGATCGCCTGTTTTCCTGTACGCCTTTTTCTTTCATTTGTTAACATCATGTTAACAAAGATTGTCCACATTTTGCTACTATTCGTTTGTCTTTCTTCTATTTCTCGCTCTCTTCGTGCTTCAAAAGTTGATGATCAAAATACATTATTCTTAGCATGTGGTTCGGAAAATGGTGGAACGGATGAAGATGAGAGAAAATGGGAAGCCGACGCGAAATATCTAATTTCAGGTGATAAATCAGTCATTTCACAACCTGAATCTCAAGGCCCTTCTTCTCCATCAATTGTACCATATATAAATGCAAGGATTTTTCAATCTGAATCTTTATATAACCTTCCTGTTAAAAACCAAACAGCTTATATTTTACTCAGGCTTCATTTCAATCCATCCCCTTATCCTAATTTCAACATTTCCAATTCATATGTCTCAGTTTCTGCTGGTAAATTTACATTATTAAATAATTTCAGTGCTTTTATAACAGCTCAAGCCTTTTCACAAAGTTACATTATTAAAGAATACCTTTTAACTCCTGTAAATTCTCCAACCCTGGAAATCAAAATTAAGCCTTTTGGTAATTCACCATTTGCATTTATTAATGGAATTGAAATGATCACGTCGCCTGATTTGTTTTTCGGCCCTGATCCTACTTTGGTTGGTTTCGACGTTGAATTTGCTGCTGCACAACAAACTTTATCTGTAAAGGATAACATTATGGAGTTGTTGTATAGGGTGAATGTTGGTGGACAATATATTCCTCCGAAAAATGATTCAGGCGGGTTAATGAGAAGTTGGTATGAAGATACTCCTTACATAGAAGGCGCTGCATCAGGCGTTAGTACGAGCAGCAACATGACAATTCATTACGATGACTTGCCAACGTACGTTGCACCACTAGCTGTGTACGAGACTTGTAGATCGATGGGTTATGATTCGAATGTCAACTTACAATATAACCTCACTTGGGTTTTCAATGTTGATCCGGGGTTTTCATATCTCGTGAGGTTTCACTGGTGTGATTTCACTATCGATGCTACGAGGGTAAATTCCATGGTCTTTAATGTATATATCAATGGACAAATAGCAGAACGCGAGATGGATTTAATTGCATTCAAAAATGGGAAAAAAGCAATTCCATTAGAAAAAGATTATGTGACTCATATTATTGATGATAAATCAGGGAAGGACAAACTTTTGATTGCACTACATCCATCAGGTACTGGAACTGAATTTGCTAATGCACTTGTAAATGGGATTGAGATATTTAAAATGAACGCTGGAAATACGAGCTTAGCAGGACGGAATCCTGCTATTTCAGATTTAATGAAGAAGCAACAACAAGTAGAACAAAGTAAAAAAGAAGCTCCGCGTCCATTTCCTAATGAGGAGAAATCACATAGTACTTCTGCTATAATAACTGGTGCTGCTGGTGGAGTTGCTGCATTTGGTGTTGCTGCTGTTTTACTAATTGTTGCTTATAAGAAGAAAAAGAGAACATCCCCCGGTGCTGAAGGTACAACTAGTTGGCTACCAATTTATGGTAACTCTCATTCTTCCGGTATCAAATCAGCTTCAGGAAGAAGTTGTGGTAGCACGACGATATCTTCAGATGCTGCTTCTAATTGTCGATATTTTTCATTAGCTGAAATCAAACATGCTACTAAGAATTTCGACGAATCTTATGTTATTGGTGTTGGTGGATTTGGTAAGGTGTATAAAGGAGTTATCGATGGTGACACGAAAGTTGCAATCAAAAGATCAAATCCGTCTTCACAACAAGGGGTGAACGAATTCCAGACTGAAATCGAGATGCTGTCAAAGCTAAGGCATCGACATTTAGTGTCATTGATCGGATTTTGTGAAGAGAATAATGAAATGGTCCTTGTTTATGATCATATGGCGCACGGAACACTAAGGGAACATCTTTATAAAGGTAATAAAACTATATTATCTTGGAAGCAAAGGTTGGAAATATGTATTGGAGCAGCCAGAGGACTTCATTACCTTCACACTGGAGCTAAATACACTATTATACATAGAGATGTGAAAAGTACAAATATTTTATTAAATGATAAATGGGTTGCTAAGGTTTCGGATTTTGGACTTTCGAAAACAGGTCCAAATATGAACCAAGGACATGTTACAACAGTTGTAAAAGGTAGCTTTGGTTATTTGGATCCTGAATATTTCAGAAGACAACAACTGACTGAAAAATCAGATGTGTACTCATTTGGTGTTGTCTTGTTTGAAGTATTATGTGCAAGGCCAGCACTTAATCCAAACCTTTCGAAAGAACAAGTTAGTCTTGCAGATTGGGCATTATCTTGTCAAAGAAAAGGGAATTTAGAAGATATTATTGATCCACAATTAAAAGGAAAGATAAATCCTGAATGCTTGAAAATTTTTGCTCAAACAGCAGAGAAATGCTTAGCTGATAATGGTATTGATCGTCCGTCCATGGGCGACGTACTTTGGAATCTTGAATATGCACTTCAGTTAGAGGAAAATCCAGATGGGGTTGCATCAAATTCTGAGGCAACTAAAAATGTGAATCAAGAAAACGCTGAAGAAGTTGTAGATCAACACAGTTTGATAGCTATGCATAGAAGTACATTGAGCCTTGAAAGTGAAACAGGTGATAATAATAACACAGATGATGTCTTTTCTCAGATTGTGAATCAAACAGGAAGGTAATAGCAAGAGTAGTTGTTTCTTATCTTATGAATGATTATGATAAGAATACAAGATTGTACAATTTCACTGCATACTTTGTCTCAAACTATATAAGAAATATTATACTAGCAGTTTATATATTGTACATTGTGTAGTGTGTTTGGACAAAATATGTGGTCTAAGAAGTTGTTATTTAGATGAGGAATTTTCAGTTTGCATATAGATTTCTATTTCTAACTTAAACTAAATACACAATATCAACCAGTACAAAAGTTCATCAACCATAATGCTAGTACTAAATTTAGAAAGTAGGATAGTTTGTGAATCTTCCAAGCGGACAACTAATTTTTTGTCTGAAGTTTTTGTAAAGTTGGTATTTAAAAGCTATGTTGTGCGGACTCTTCAAAATGTCCTCGCACTCGTGTTGAATCCTTCAAAAATTCACTACTTTTGGATGATCCGATATGCACCCGACGATATTTTCGATGAATATGAGCCAACATTTTAAAAAATGTGGGCATAAGACGAGGCGTTTTACACATGCCTCAGCGAGGTGTAAGCCCCATGGGTATTCAATGTATAATATTTTATAAAATAATATAATTACAGTAAATATTTATAAACATGTAAATTGCATATATATATATATATATATATATATATATATATAGACAGAGAGAGAGATGTGCTCCATCCCCCCAAAAAAACTAATCAAAACAATTTATTATACGCTACTTACAAGCACAAGTATCTTGAGTTCGGAATGAATAGAGTTTTTTACACGAAATAACAAAAAGGATGACTAACCTGAAATTTGAACTTTGAATTTGCTCCTATGAAGGAGAATGAGGTTCTCTCTGTATTTGTAAAAAAAAATGAATATTCGATGTTTGGGAGATATTAGCGGACTAGCAGATCAAATAAAAAATTGAAAAAGACAATAAATTAGGGCTTCAATCAATAAAAAAAAAAGGTCTTGACTTTTAAATTTTATACATTTCAGTTCCTTTTTAAAACTTTTGAGTAATTACATGTTGACTTTTGAGAATTTGGGTATTATATGAAGGACTTATTTAACAAACTTTGTTTTAATTTGAAAAAGTCTTTGAGGCTTGCGCCTCACTATAAAAACGTGCCTCAAACGCTCGAACGTATACCCCGAATTGCTGGACGTACGCGTCTTGAGACTTTCGCCCCAAACCATCGCCGGGGGACATTTTTGGTGCGCATTGCCCCAAAAACACCATTTAAAACACTGGTACGAGCACATAGTTAAAGAGTGTTAAATTATGAGGAATATAACCATAAATGCGCATTCTTCGGGATATTAACACACCAAACCTCTTTTCCGTTTGACATTGTCCAAAATACAAATGGTAGCTCTCTATGACCAGAGCAAGAAAAGAATTTCTACCTATCTTTCTACAAAAGAATCTAATTCTGTCATGGGGAGAAAACACGAAACTAAAATCTATCTTGAAAATTAAATTGGTAATTCTCGTTTACCCTCAAAATCGGATGTAACGATCCGATCGGTCGTTTTGTTTTCTAGAACTCCATTCCTCTAAATAAAACTCCCCGTATGTACTTTTATTTTTTTATGACTTGCGGGGATAGTTAGTTCGGGATTTGAAAGGGTTCTGGTTGAAATCGGAACACTTGGTTCCTTAAGGTTGACTAAAAGGCCAAGTTTCACTTCGATCAACATTTTGAATAAATGACCTCGGAATCGGGGTTTGACGGTTCCAGTAATTTCGTACGATGATTTTGGACTTGGGCGTATGTTCGGATCGGGTTTTGGATGAGTCGGGAGCGTTTCGGCGCCTAATATAAAAAGTTGGTTCTTGAAGTTCTTTAAATTTGGTTTGGAGTGGGTTTTGGTGATATCGAGGTCAAAACGGAATTCCGAGACCGGAAATAATTCTGTAACGTCATTTAAGACTTGCACACAAAATTTGGTGTCATTATGAGTAGTTTAAGTACGTTTTGGCGCATTGGTGGTAAAATGAAGAACTTGATTGTCTTAAGTTTGATTCAATTGGTTTTGGGGTGCGATTCTTAGTTTTAATGTTGTTTCGGGCGTTCCAAGAGTTCAAGCGAGTCTGTTTTATGATTCCAAACTTGTTGGTATGTTTGGACGGGACCTCGAGGGGCCCGGTTTCCATTCGGACGATGCACGAGTTGAGTTTGAAACTCAACAGGGCTTCTCGTGCGCCACTTCTGGTGTGCCCGCACCTGCAGCTAACCGAAGGAGGGAGGAAAGCCCAGGCACCGCAAGTGCGGACGCTTTGGCGCACCTACGCGACCGCAGGTGCGAGGTCAGTGGTCGCATGTGCGAGCTTGAGCGCATATGCGGAGCTTGGCCATTAAGGGAAAATGCGCACCTGCGATGGATTTTCCGCAGGTGAAAAATCTCTTGAGGCAGTGCACTTCATTTAATACGGGACTTAGGCATTTTTCTCCCATTCTTTACACACTTGGGCGATTATGGAGCTTCAAAAGGGGGAGATTTGAACCTGGTTATTGAGGATAAGTAATTCCTACCTTAATGTGAGTTTAATACATAGATTATGGGTAGATTGCAACATGAAAATTGGTAGAAATCACGGGTATGGAAGAAAAAACTAAGGTTTAATAAAAATGAGATTTTACCACGAAAATGATTATGAAACTTAGTGAAAATCATATATTATGTTCTTAAGGTTATGGGTAACAACTTTCTTAAAATATTTCTGGAATCCACGCGTGTGGGTCTAGTGGTGAATTTTAGGAATCTTGCAAATTGGGTTGGGTAATCACTTTAATAGTTGAGATATGAACTTTTGAGCATAGATTGATCGATTTATGTAATGTTTGGCTAGTTCTGAGTTGTTTGACATCAATTTCGGAGGTTTGAGCGCATTCTTTAATTGGAAAGTAGGATTTGAGACGAGGTAAGTCTCTTTTCTAACCTTGTAAGAGGGAACTTACCCCATAGGCGAACTTAATTAATATGTGTTGTTGATTGTGGGGCCTACGTACGCATGAAGTGACGAGAGTCCGTATGTAGCTACTATTCCTGTTTACGTCCGGGTAGTTTTAGGTTTACACCATGCTTGTGGACACTTTATTTGATTATATTTGTTAACTGTATTAGATGGAACTAACTTGAGGATTTTTATAGATTTAAAAGCTTCAAGTTAAATTGTCTTTATTTTGAAAAGAATCAAGAAAGAGTTATGATTTATTGATAAATTTATGTTTGACCGCATCAAATGTATGATTCGCGAGAGGGTTAATAGATGCATATATGGTTCGCGTTGTTCGATCCTCGGCAGTGCACAATTTACATTTATGTTGGAGCGGGTCAAACGTCATCGGTGGTATTTGTGTGTGATAATAGAATTGGAAGTTCTTCTCATAATTGGTATAAATTCATTATTTGTGTGATCATATGTTTTAAAGGAAGAAAGTGATTTAAGTTCTTAAATATGGTGAAGTTGTTCAGATATTTCTTGTTCTGAGTTTTATTATTGTATATCATGCTTGATTATAATCTCATATTATCATGTTATTGGCCCTGGTAAGTGTCGGAGTCGACCCCTCTGTATTGGTAAAAAAAAGAGTCTCACACGTAAGCAAATTCTTGACAACTCAGCTAGCTACGTGGACCAAGAAAAACGCAACAGATAGACTTGATTCTGTAAAGAGGTACGAGACAAAGGGGCACGGTCAATAAACCCACGAGTTCATCAACCACGGGAAACTTAATGATAAAGAAGAGATACGGTCGCAGTGGACCCAGACGAAGCTACGGGCAGATTCGAGAATCAACAGTTAATGACTTATACGTTACGTAACTCTTATACAACAGCTACGGTTATACTTTGTAACGCCTCATTAATGTAATAATTAGCCATTAATGAGCAATCATTACAGGAACCAAACGTTATACTAGGAAACCCCTATATAAAGGGAAGAAATGTAACCCATAAGGGCATCTGAATTCTCGAATATAATCGACTTTACTTTTTGCGTACAACAATATTGTTTATTACTCAACTTTTCTTTACTTATCGTATTACTTTCTTGATTATCAGTAACCCGTGTTCATCCTAAATAACTTTGGTCAAGGAATCTAATTCTTTGGTTAAACAAATTGGTTCTGTTACCAGGAAATCTGATAATCATAGTTTATTTTCCAATCGATATCCTTTAAACTATGTCGAATTCCAACCACAACAACAACAATGACGACAACAACCAACAGGAAAATGGAACCCCAGTTCCAACTCCTCAAGGAACCCCACGTGGTTCAAGGGAGTCATCCCCGGAAAGATTCGATAACCATCATAACAATAATGAACAAACGATAGAGCAGGATCGAATAAAGCAAATGATTGTTGAATATGTGGGGCAAACTTTGCAAGAGTTTGCAAGAGGATTACCACAGGCTCCACCAACACCATTAACACCGCCTCCAAATAATACAATCATCATGGAAAATCCTCAGTCTGGGTTAATAAACTCAGCTAGGGGTGACACTCCAAATGAATCTCTTGAAGCAAGACCAGGTATAACTAATAAGTCTGAGTTACAAAATTTATTGCTAACCATGTAGAAACAAATGAAAGAACAAAATGATCGAATCGAGCAAATCCCTGGAGTACCGCCGATTATCAAAGGCATCGTCGTTGATAGATATTCTCAACAGCCCAGGAAGCCAAGTGCAGCGCCCTTGCCTATACCCAAGAAGTTCAAAATGCCTGATGTTCCTAAATATGATGGAACAACTGACCCACGTGATCATGTGACTGCTTTCACTACTGGAGTAAAAAGCAATGATTTAACAAAACAAGATATTGAATCAGTCTTTGTCAAGAAATTTGGGAAAACACTCACAAAAGGAGCCTTAACCTGGTATTCTCTTCTCCCTGAAAATTCTATTGATTCTTTTGCTGAGCATGCAGATTCGTTTATAAAAGCACACTCTGGTGCACAAAAAGTTGAGAAAAGAATGGAAGGCATATTCAAGATAAAGCAAGGAGACACGGAATTACTCCGTGAGTTTGTAGACAGGTTTCAACGAGAAAGAATGTAATACCAGGGTGCCTGATAATTGGGCATCCATGGCATTTGCAAGCAACTTAAACGATAAAAGCTCAGAAGCCACGAGACGGCTCAAGGAAAGTCTAAGAGAATTTCCAGCTACGACGTGGAATGATGTATACAACAGGTATAGTACTAAACTCAGAATAGAAGAAGATATCATTGCTCGATCGAGAGACGAGGAGTATTCCAGATCCAGACGTCCAGAACCGGAGAAAAGATCAGGTAAAAACAGGTACGATCCTTACTTAGGACCCTCGGGACGTGACACACGTCCCAGGTTCGAATATACTAGACCGTCAGGAAGAGATACAGGCTCATCCTCGTCTAGATCTGTCACGCCCCCAAACTAGGGGAGGCACGACTGGCACTCGATACTGTATTTGATCGAG
>ML249844.1:9059-36105 GCA_005239495.1 Nicotiana undulata
GGGAATAGGTCGAGGTTGTTTCTAAAGGCCAAGGGGTGGTCCAAGGTTGGGGACCTAGGGAGAGGGTGGGTGGGTGGAACTAGCAGTGCTAGTGGCAGGCTAATGGGTCGACACGAGAGATTGTGCTATAGAAATGGTACGCGGAGGCTAAGGAAAGGAGTGGTGGTAGGTTAGGCGAGGGCCTGTGTGTGGGGTGGCTTGACTCTAGTGGGGTGGTTTTTGGGATTGGTTGGAGTGAAGAGGGTTGAAAGAAAGATTCGCAAAATAATTCTTTCTCCTCTTAGTAGGTAAGTCATTTTTCTTGACAGGTAAAAAAATAATTTCATAAAAAACATATTTTCCAAACATTAAACCAACAAAACATTGAAAATTGACATACCAAACACACCCTTATTAATGTTGACTCATTCTCCTAATCTAAGGGTGATTCTCAAAATATCTTTTGCAAAAACATCACACACATAAATGTTGATTTTGTTGCTCTAGGAAAGGCTAACGGATGAGTATCAAATATTTATACGACATTAAGTTTTAGAACCAAACTCATTAAAAACCTATATCACAGTTGGTCATGACCCATTAATTTATTTATCACCCATTTATTACGGGCGAAGCTATGGAAGGATGGTTTGTTGAACACTCTGGTTAGAAAATTACATCGTGTATATTATTAAATATCATCTTTTATACATATATTAAATCTGAAATATACTTAACGAAATTTCTGACTTCGCATGCTATTTATCCTTTGTTACCTCTGCTCCGCACAAGCTCTAAGTTTAACCTATGTTGCACATACTATACCGTAAGACATTCTATATCTGATGTTATGCTCAAAGAAATAAGAGCCAATGTGCTGTTAGATGTATTAGTTGGTGATTTTATAAACTTTGATGAATTGTAAATATGTCATCTTCTACCTATGCTCTCACAAAAAGGACTGTAATTAGTTAATCGAATTACTTACATGCAAGCACGCCGCCATTTCAATTATCTTAATTAGGAGAGATATCAGAGTCCGAGATCTGTAGCCAATCCAACAATTTAATAGAACTTAGTATTCTGAAGTCGAATTGGTATACACGCACAAAGACAGTAAGAAATAAGTTAGATGAATTTTTGATATTTCATTTTCTCAACTCAGAACCTATCGCGTCTAAATTTTTATCTCTTACGACTAAATAAATACGGCTACCTATTCCCTATGTATCGCAAGTAATTTATTTTACTTTTTTTTCCTTCTTCTTTTCAAAAAGGCATGAATTGGTATGTTATTGTTGCTTCATATTTAATCCACTTTGAGCTTCGTAACCTCCACTACGATACCATAATTTGAGTCATAAAAACATGGTATAAAGATCGAAATCGGATAATGAATCTCTTACTTTTGCTTTTCAAAGCTATCAAAAGAAACTTAATTAATCTGCCGCCGCTACGCATGAATAAAGTGAAACATGCATAAGGTGTACCAATAATGCAGAGTGATCCAATGAATTTTAAACTGTATAACAAGAAAAATACAGACACCCATATATGTATAATGTGATATTGTATTGGATTTCTGCCAGCAAAACTTTGTACTCAACAAGACTAATTTATTCAGCAATTTCCCACATTATTAATGGGGCCTTATCTTTATATTGACATTACATGGATGTCCATATCCATGGAGAAACTACGAGACACTGAGGGTTGTTGAATTAATGCTTGCTTAAATTAATTCTCCAGATCAGGAAAGCTTTTCTTGACAGACAGTGAGCACTTGTTTCTATTATTTTATTCCATTAGAAAGAATATATAATTAACATTTAAATCAAGTAGTAAGAACTATAACAAGGGAAAAATCAGACATTGGTTCAGATTACCTCTATATTTATATTATTTAAGTCTTTCATGCCTTTCAGGAAGTAGAACAATATAATGCTATTAATTATTAAATTTGGCCAACAAGGGTTGTGGTAAAGTAGTGAGTACTTTTTCATTTTTTCTCAGAAGTCTCAAGTTTAAGTTTTGAGTATGTAATCGTATTTGTTAGAGAGCGCTTTAACCCCAATGTACGTATGTTTGGTTCGGGTCTCGGGTGGCCAAGGCTTAATTCGGTGCTTCGCAAATTGAAATTTTAATCTTAAGAAAGTTTGAGATTTTTTATTTGATGTTAGATTCTTGGTTTTGATTTTTCTAAAAAATGTTTTGAGTTTCTAGATTAGTTCGTATAGGGTTTACAAACTTGTTAGGATAATTGGACGGGGTCCTGGAAGCTCGGGTTATTTCCCGACTAGTTTCGGATAATTTTGAGCTAAGTTGGAACCTTGAAATTGTTGGCTTTCAGATGCACAACAGTGCAGTGTGGTCGCAGAGCTGAGTCTCGCAATTGCATAGAAGAATAAGTGGCAGGGTGAATTTTATGCTTTACAATCGTGTGAGAAGATTCACGATTGCGTAGAGGCTGGCAGGTTGTGGATCACAATCGAACGAATAGAGGTTGCGATCATAGAGAAGGAGGTCAACAACACTTTTGAGCATCGCTAACGCGAGGGTCATGGTCGCGATCGCGTAGAGCAATTCACTGGTAGAGGTATATTTTATCCATACTTCGGGATCAAGCTCATTTTCATCATTTTTTAGTTTTGGAGATTGGTAAGAAGAGAATTTAAAGAGTGATTTCATCCGAATCTTGAGGGTGAGTAAATCTTACTTGGATTTGATCATATGTCTTGATTCCCCGTGAATTTCTTTCAAAACATAGAATCAAAGAGTGAAATTTAGGGGGTTTATATAAAACTTAAGAGAGCGTATTTTGAGGTTCTGAATATTTGGACTCGGGGGTTAAAGATCAAGGATCTCACCTTTGACTCGGGTTTCAGCCACGTGGGCCCGGGTTGATCTTTTATTAACAATTGAGATTTGATTAATGACTTTATTGTTTGATTAGTTTATAATACTTTATTTGACCTTGTTGAGTATTGTTTGGCTAGATTTGGAGCGTGTGGAGGTCCATAGAGGGAAAGGTGTGAATGGATGCTAAAGTTTGTTGAGAAAAAGATAAGTGTTTTACCTAATTTCTGATTGAGAGAAAATACCTCAGGGATGTCCTTGTTTGCTAATTGTGATGTGTTGGGGAAACATATATGCGAGGTGTCGAATGTATATGCGGGTGTCATGATTTATTCATGCTCGGGACAGACTTTAGGCTTCTTTATGCCTTATTTGGTTGTGTGTTCTTCTTTCCTTATGCTTTATTTGATTTTATGACTCGGTGAGCCTATTTATTCATGCTAGAAATTATGTTTAGGCTTATGACATCTTATTTGGGCATGATGTCCTATTCTTGAGATTGTTGATTTACTTGATTTAGTCATAGTCATACTCTATATCATGAACACACACATCCACATCGTTATTTATTATGTCCTTATGCATCTTATTTGTTATTTCTTGAGCATATGCATACATACTTGGAGATAGAGATCTTGATACAAATTGATATGATTATGGAACATTTAGACATTATAAGCATATTAATATTGTTGTGATATGAGATTTATGCTATACAGTTATTGTGATATAGAGTGATATTCTAACACGAGATTTATGCCATGCAGCGTGTAGATATGAATCCATTCTCCTAGGGTTGCGCCCGTCATGTTTCTCTTTTGGCAGCGTATACGCAGAGTTGTGACTAACCGATGCGTATTAGATTATGATGGTATTGGTTGATGAGTTAGGCATTTAAGTAAAAGATTTAATTACTTAAGTGAATACTTTATGTTATATCTTGCATTCTATATATTTTCTATTCATATCTTCCAATATGCTACGTGTTTCTCCTAATAATCCTCACGGCCAAGAAGCCTCACTTGCCACACCTACCCAAATGTGAAATCACATTTGCGATTGTGATGCCTTCCTCCCCAGCATGATATGCTAATGCAATCTCTCTCTCGTGAACACGAAGGCCATCACCTAGTTCCCAGCTCCTTCATGGGGAACATGACTACCCCATCGCAAACGCGATGAACAACTTCCCTCCAGCTCCAAATAACTCTCCGTGATCGCGAAGCACATCAAATATCAACAAAATTTGTAACACCAAATAAGCTTCGGATGTTCCGAAAATCACCGAAACCCCGGGATCCTGTCCAGTCATACCAAAAAATCTATAAATACTACCTTAACCTATCCAAAACCTCCAAACACATACGAGATCATCACATAAATGAATCAAAGATCAAACCATATGTTGAATTTCTCTTAATTTCAAGAACTTCTCAACGTCCAATCAAGCATTCGATTCATGCCTAAATACTTCGGATCACTATCAAACTTTGCACACAAGTTTTAATAAACTAAATGCATCTTACCAAAGTTGCATAATTTCAATTGGATCCGATAGAATTAAAGTGAACTGATCTGATAACATCAAAGTGAACTTTCATTCAAATCTGTAAACGCTCCAAACCTTAAAATCGCCAAGTTTTGGTAAATAGAGCTAAAACCTTCTAGGAACCTCCAAATCCAATTACGAACATACTCCCACGTCCAAAATTACCATACGAACCTATTGAAAGCATCAAATCACCAATCAGAGGTCATATACTAAAAAGTCAAACCTTGGTCAACTCTAACAACTTAAGCTTCCAAAATGAGACTTAAGTGTTCCCAAATCACTCTCAAACCTTCCAAAAACCAAATCAACCATCCCCGCAAGCCATAAAACAAAAAACAAACATACGAAAAGTATCAAATAGTAGAACAAGCCTCAAATATAAAAAATGACCGGCCAAATCGTTATATTCTCCCCTTCTTAAATAAATGTTCGACCTGGAATGCATTTAGAATTATACATGAAATACCAAAAAATGAGGATATATGTTCCACATATCATGTTAGGTATCCAAGTCGCTACCTCGACCGATTAACCTCTCCGCTAATGTAATAAATTTTACCTCAACTTCCGAACCTACCTATCCAAAATGGCCACCGATGCTTCTTCATAAGCCAAATTCTCATATAATTATACTGCATTCAAATCCAACACATGTAACTTGTCATTACGATACTTTCGAAGAATAGAAACATAAAATACTGGATGAGCATGGCAAGCATGTAATCATGTTCATATAGTGCATGTTAGGAGCTGGCGGCTTGTGGTTCGCATTTGCATGCCCCGTCCGAAATTCGCAACGAATTGGAAAGAGATCTATGCATTCACGAATGAGAGCACGTGTGCACCTAGAGGACGAGTGTGGATGAATACTGGGTATTCGCGTTCGCTTTGTGGTTGACGTGTTCGCGATCACGATGTTGTTTCAGCGGTCACACTGAAGGTTTGAGCAGGAGCTGATTTATTCTTTGCAAACGCGAAGGATGTCCCACATTTGCGATGGGTAAACCTCGGCAAAATTTATAAGTGTTATCTTTAGGGATTTCACCCATTTTTTTTATATTTTGAGCCTTAGACTTCGAGAAAAGGAGATTTTGAAGATCAATTTCACTACTACCATGGAGGTAAGTGATGTTCTCTTACATTTGCTTTTATATATGGACTACCCATGGATTTCTGCACCTAAAACTTGGAATTTTGAGATGGAATTTGAGGTTTTAGCCTATACTTTAAGAGAGTGTATGTTCAGAATTTGGGTATTTGGACTCGGTTTTGGAATATAATTATATATTTTGACTCGGCAGGTTATGGGTCATCAGGTTTTGGTATTGGTTCTAGATTTTGGGTACGCATGCCAGGGTTGACTTTGGTTGTTTAGGAAATTCTTCAAAGATCGAGGCTTTATTGATTGCGATTAGTTCATATGACATTGTTGACTTCCTTGATTGATGATTAGCTAAATTTCGGTTAGAGATGGTTTTTAAGGAAATGCGATTGTGGAGCTTTGAACTTGTGACGACCCAAAACTCAACCTGTTGTGATGGCACGTATCATGATACTAGGCAAGCCGATAACTCATACATACTAACACTTTCAAATTTAGAATATACTTTAATAGATTTAAATAAGTGAAATCCTCATAAAAATCGTATGAAACATCATAACTCAATACAGAAGTTTCCCAAAACCAAGGTGTCACCGAAGTACATGAGCATCTATACAAATACAAATTCTAGAACACTGACTAAGAAAACCTGAAGCTGAATAATTAAAACTGGGGGATAGGGGAGAATAGTCAAGATCTACGGACTCTAGGGCAGCTACCTCGATAATCTCTGAATGAATAAACTCTGAGAATCACCAACCATCATGCCCGGAAACACCTGGATCTGCATACGAAGTGCAGAGTGTAGCGTGAGTACAACCAACTTGATAAGTAACAGATCTAATCTTTGGACTGAAGTAGCGACGAGCTCGTACATAACAACCCACCTACAAAATTAACAGTATGGAAATTTATAGAAAATATGACAGTAATATCTCAAATATTTATAATCTATAGGTAACAATACAAAAATTTATACATGCTTCCGGGTTTTGCAATTAAACTCAGAATGGATAAAATATGTCGATGTTACACCCTATATTTTTGTACTTAAAAGTGCGTTGTAAGCAAACTAATGTTGGACCATAAATGAGATAATATTTAAAAGAATATAAAGAAAGTTAATAATGTTACCTCAGAGGTTAAAAATATTGAATATCATGGACAACAAGTACAAAGAGGGTTGGAAGATTCAGAAGCTAAAGGAATTGAAGAAAATAATATTTCGTCAAAAGTCGACAAGTTGGGAATGTTATAACATGTACTTTTGGGGTGAGACTAGGGTTCTTAACATGATAAGAAGGTTATGGTATGAGCTATATTTGACTGCCACCACCTGCGAGCTCTGCCCTCTAACTGAAATGTGGTGAAATCCACTCCATGGGACTCCAAAATCCTCATGTTAGTCGTGTGTTATGTTTTTAAGTCAAGCGAGTTGTGGAACAAATGTCTATGAAAGTCATCACAAGTTACGTTCATAAGTTTTGCTGAAAATTTGGGTCAAACGTAACTGCAGTTTTCTCCCAATATACTTAGAGTTATGGGGTGTTACAAACATCAAATTGAATATAAGTCTATTTTCTAACGCATTAAATAGTTTGTCAATACGAAATTGGAGTAGAGAGATATATGCATTTTTGCGAGACTGCGCAAGCTGCTAGGTCACAAGTAGGTGTGTCACCTACTTGCTTAAATGAGAGTCCAAAAAGAGGCTATTTCAGGTCGTCCAAAGATCCCAGCTAAGGGCTTATATCCTGGAATATAACACTCATAAAATACCACAATTAACAATACCTAAACCCCTGCAAATATCCTCCCAAAAATTTCCCACAAACCCTAATTGGTCTTCTCTGGTAAAACCTAGGGTTTGAAGAACCAAGACACAATCCGAGTTATCCAACAAATAAGGTAAGTTTACTTCTCTTCTTCATCCCTTTTTTCTTCTGTAAATTCATGGTAAGTCATTTTATATTTGTAAGAACTCAGGGGATAGTGATCGGAAGTCGTGAGTTCGAGTTATTCACTTGTAGCAGACTATTTTGTGGATTGTTTTGTGTTGTTGTTGGGCTGAGTGTTTTACTACTGTTTTTTTTTGAGTTTTTGAGGAGGAATGGTATGGAGAAAACCACATAATGCAGGGTGGTGAGTTGGTCGTTCATCCTAACATTTTCAGGCTGTTTGACACTACTACAGTGGTCGTTTTGTGTATGAAGATATTGGGGTGTGTTGGGATGTTTTGTAGTATTTTGTGGTGTATATAAGGTTGAAAAATAATGTATATACGTTGTTATTGTTGTGTTCTTGTGTTGCTGGTGTTATTTTGAATTTGGAGGAGGTAAGGATTATAGGAGAGATGCTGCCTGTTTTAATACAAAATAAGCTTGTCGTTTGTTGTGCGAAAGTTGTACCTTTCGTAACTTAATGATAGTATTATTATGTTGTTGTAGATTAAGGTGCGAAGAGGCGAGTTCAACTTGGTGATTGGAAAGATTGTGATAAGGTATGTTAAGGCTAAGCCCTTCCTTCATTTTGGCGTGATCTCGTAACTACATGTGTTTGATAACAAGGCATAAAGAGAAGTTCATACACCCAAATTGATATAAATTATCTTGGTTTCATAAGTTATAGTGTTCTCCCTTATCGGGACTTTATATATATAAAGTCCCGATAAGGGAGAATACTGTAAATTATGAGACTAGGATAATTTATATCAATTTGGGTATAAGGTCTCGATCGTAGAGAGAGAGAGAGAGAGTATTACGGTATTTTCACCACCATCGAGCTACAATCGGGGGGCAGGCCCCTATTGGGCAACCTTTGATGAGATGGTATGTTATATACCGAGCCTACTGTGGCCGAGCACCTATGAGAGATCCCAGAATGGCCGAGATACAGAGCCTAGTATGGTCGAGCGCTTATGAGTGAGCCTACTACTGCAGAGTAGTTACACGTTCTGAGCCTTATAGGGCCGGACATTTATTTTACTTACTATATTGAGAGAGTTGAGTCAGTATTTGCAGGTAAGTATATCTCCATATCATCTTTGACTCCCAATACTTTCAGTTATTATATTATCTGTTCAGTTTCAGCTTTTAGTTATTTTATAGCCATACATACTCGGTACATTATTTCATACTGACGTCCCTTTTCTGGGGACGCTGCATTTCATGTGTGCATGTTCAGACAGGCAGATGGGTAGACCTCCTCAGTAGGTGTTGCCCGAGTTCAGCTTGATCGGTAATCACCACGTCCTTTAGAGTTATCGGGTCTAGAGTTTGTGTACATCTTGTGTATATATGTATATATGTTTTGGGTAGGTCGGGTCCCTGTTCCAATCACAGTACATCCATCAATAGACATATCCAGTCAGTTAGTGCAGTATGTTGGGCTTGTAGGCCTTGTATGTATATTTTGTTGGTTTGTAAGTTGTAGTAGTTATGACGTCCTTGTCGTCCCAGCTTTATATTGATGTTTAGTCAGCGCTAGTTTCCGTTCAGTTTTATATTTTGCTTCACAAATGGTCTTGAAATGTGGCTCCATGGCCAAATTATGACATTATATGTTCTGAGTCCCTTAGTCGCAAGTTGATACGCTAGGTTAGGTAAGGCACCGGGTGCCGGTCTCGCTTCCAAGCTTGGGACATGACAGTCAAGTCTAAATGATATAAGGAATATGACATCTATAACTATATGCCAATATGTATATCGTATGTGATGTAATACAATGAAATCCTCATGTTCTCATACTCTCGAACTCAACCTGATTGTCTCAATTCTCACTCATCACACTCAATCACTCAACATTGTACAGGGCACATCCAACCCAAATGCAAATAAATCCAAGGCAGATCCAGCCCAATGCAAAAAACATCCATGGAAGATCGAATCCAATGCAACTGAGTCCAAGGTAGATCCAACCCAATGTAATGAATCAATAGCAATTGCGCTCACTGTGGGTGTGCAGACTCTGGAGGGGGCAGATCCAACACAAGCGCTATAATAAGCCAAATCTTGGTATTAATAAATAAAGTCTGATACGACGTGCAACCCCGTCCCATAAATGTCACTCACAAACAGGCCCTCAACCTCACTCAGTCACCAATCTCTCCAGTCTCTCGGGTTCACAACACTCATGCTAAGCAACCCAAATTAATGATATAATATGTGACAATATACGGTAACGGAGATTGATATATGATATGCAATGATGAATGTCACTGAGTAAATAATATCAAGTAAGAAAATAACTCAAAAGAAAAAGAAAAAAAAATTGACCACTGCGGGTCCCAATAGTACCAGCATATAACCTAAACATGTTTTCTAGCACAAATCACGGCTCAAATGCTCTAACACTTAGGGGTCGTTTGGTAGAGTGTATAAGAATAATGTTGAATAAGGTGTATTAGTAATGCAGGGATTAGTAATGCGTGTGTTAGTAATGCAAGCATTAGTTATGCAAAGATTATTTCTTATTCGTTGTTTTGCGTGGTATATTAAAATTGATAGCCATAGCATAATTTTTAAGAAAATTATTTGTTTACAAAAATACCCGCCATATTCTTTAGCTTTAAGGGACTTTAAGGATAATTTTGCCTTTAACCATCCTAATGCATGCATTAATAGCTTTGGTATTTCTAATACCATGGTTATACTATGCCTTAGTTACACATAGAATAATACCAAATATAGTGTATAACTAATGCTTGTATTAGTTATACATAAGTTGAAAACGTGTACCAAACAAGGTTTTAATAATACACAAAGCTAATGCATGCATTACTTTCTTTAATGCATTCTACCAAACGACCTCTTAGAGTTTAGTAATGACGTTCAGATAAGATAGCTACACAATTCCATGGAATCGACTAAATCACAATTACTATGGTGCACGTCCACACACCCGTCACCTAGCATGTGTGTCACCTCAACACCAATCAAATACATGTAACTCGAGGCTTTATACCCTCAGAACCAAGTTTAGAAGTATTACTTACCTCAAACCGTGCAAATCTCAACTCCATTAAGCTCTTGCCTCGTGAATCTGCCTCCGAACGCTTCGAATCAAGCCACAAGCAATTCGATACAATCAACACGAGCAAAAGGAATCAATTCAATATGAAAATATTAAGATCTTAATCAAAAGTCAAAAAGTCAACTCAAAAGTCGACCCCCGGGCCCACGTCTCGAAATCCCATAGAAGTTACAAAATTCGGAAGCACATTCAATCACGAGTCCAACCATACCAAATTTACCGAATTCCTACACCAAATCATCACTCAAATCCCCGGTTTAACTCTCCAAATCCCTGGCTTCGAACTCCCAAAATTCCATCTCAAAGACATACAATCTTGGCAGGAAATTTAATGGGGAAACAATATTATTGAATAAAAATGATCACAAGTGACTTACCTCAAGAAACCCCTCAAAATACCTCTCAACAATTGCCTTAGTCCGAGTTTGCAAACTCCAAAATGAGAAAAAACACGAAAGCCTCGAATTAGATATTCTGCTTGCCACACCTGCATCTCCCCTTTCTCCTTCATCTCTCTTTTCTCCCATCCTCTCATACCCTGTTATCTTTAAAACAACAACAACAACAATAACAAACCCAGTATGTTCCTAACATGTGGGGTCTGGGGAGGGTAGTCTGTATGCAGACCTTACCCCTACCTAATGCAGGTAGATAAGGTGTTTCCAAGAGACCCTCGGCTCAGGAAGGGTAAGAATAAGAAGAGGAAAGCAAGAAAGAAAGAAAGAAGGAAGAGAAAAGAAAACAGGAGAGATAAAGGATAAGTAGTACCAAATAATAGCAACGGGGAATACAATACATGAGGCGAACAAAACCATATAACGCAATAAAAATCAAAGAATATGAAGGGGCATGCGTGCTACTAAGACTATCGGTGAGCAACTAAAAAACTACCCACTAACCTTCTACCTGAATCCTCGACCTCTACACGCTCCTATCAAGGGTCATGTCCTCAATGAGCTAAAGCAGTGCCATGTCCTGTCTAATCACCTCTCCCCAGTACTTCTTAGGCCTACCTTGACCTCTCCGCAAACTCGTCATGGCCAACCTCTCACACCTCCTAACAGGAGCATCAATGCTTCTTCTCCTAACATGTCCGAACCATCTCAGCCTCGACTCTCCCATCTTGTCCTCCATAGAGGCTACTCTCACTCTGTCCCGGATAACTTCATTCTTAATCTTATCTCTCCTGGTACACCACACATCCATCTCAACATCCTCTTCTCTGCTACTTTCATCTTCTGCACGTGGGAGTTCTTGACTGGCCAACACTTAGCCGCATACAACATAGTTGGCCGAACAACCACTCTATAAAACTCACCCTTAAGTCTTGGCAGCACATTCTTATCACATAAAACACTCGAAGTGAGCCTCCATTTCATCCATCCCGCTCCGATGCAATGTATGACATCTTCGTCAATCTCCCCGTTACCTTGGATAATAGACCCAAGATGCTTAAAACTCGCTCTTTTGAGGATAACTTGAGCATCAAACTTTACCTTGACGCCTGTTTCTTGGGTCCCGTCAGAGAATTTGCATTCCAGGTATTGTATTTTGTTACTCTAAAACCTAGTACTAAATCATGCAGTCACTTGAAGATAAGTGAGAGCTTATCATTTCTCTCTTTCAGCCACGAACCTAGCCGAGGCTACCTTATTCATCATCCAATATTGAATCTCACGCCCCGAAAACATAATCCTTAATGTGAAAGGGTGAGAATCTAATCATTCTCCTCCTTCCGCTCGTTCAAATCAGCACATGCAACTACAAATCCATGAGATCTTTGACATCACCATGATGGTTCTTAGTCCAGAGTAAAACAAAGTGACCTATGGATTTTGGTTTTAACCGGCGGTCCATTTGGCTTCAACGACCAATTCATTCACCATTTCAAATAGGTAAACTCTCCTTCTGATCTTCCCTTTTGTTTTTCTCATATTTTCCCCTCTTGTTCTAATTAATGTTCATCGTCACCTTCCACTAAGTTTTTCAAAATTCAAAGGGAACCCTAAGTTTTGATTGCAACTGTAAATATGGGGCTTTAATGTCCTCACCAAACACACGAACTACCTTCAGAATCCTAGTAAATGCTCTCCATTTTAAATACTCTGAAAGTTCTTCACTGATTTCCTTTCTTTATTTCATTTATGCTCGAGTTCAACTACTGAGAATTTATTGTGAGCTTTGGTCCCTAAATGGCTAATAACTCCTATTTGGTTTGCTACCCCGAAGAATGTTAGTAGACCACTGATCCCCCTTTAATTATTCGATTATTTTATGTATTATCATGTAGCTTTGTTTATTTGATGTTTTCTATTAATCACCTGCCTATTCTTTTTCATGACACTAATCAATCAAGTATCTGACATTCAATTGTGTTTTTGCTACTTGTGTTGTTCTTCACTTAATCAACCGATACTTCCTGCTAGTTACTGTGTTTCTCCCCTATGTTGTTTGTTAAAACAATCTCTTATAGTGATCATTGAGTTATATTTCTCACATCTATATTACCATTGATTTATTGCTTAACTAATTGAAATGTTTTTTGCACTTACTATTGTGATCCTTGTGGATAGTCCTGTTTAATTCCTTACGTGGATTGAATTAATTGATCTCTGTGTTGGCAGCTATGTTTGGTCTATACTATTGCTCTGTTAATTGTGTGATGCTTATTGATTTCCATACTGATATTATCATATTGATTAAGCTGGTGGAATGATGTTTATAAACATTCATGTTGTCCTGTGTAATTAACTAAAAAAAATCCTCTTTCTTATATTGTTATGTTGTCCTTCTTGAATGATCCTCATGTTTATAGTATCATGTTGCTTGCGTTTAGTTAATTAAAATGAACTTCACTGATATTTATGCCTACATTACCAAGTTACTTTGCTTGGTTAATTGGTTCGAGCTAACAGTCCTGCTGGTGGTACTATGTTATAATGGTTTATATTAGCAAGCATGTGTGTCTACCATGATAACTTGAGAAAAAGGGGAAGTATATGCCAAACTTTGTTGGCATGGTTTACTTCAGAGTTTAATAGTGATCCCGTTTGACTGCCTAAAATAAAGACTTGTAATCACATGCCTGTTTTACCTTGGCTAGCTGTAAATAAGTGTTTTTCGTTATCTCATGATCATTTTACACTGTCCAGAAGGTTTTTATTGATATATTTAAGTACTGATGATCTTGATAGCTTGAAATATTAACTTAATGCTGTTAATTCTCAATATGTATTATTAATTTAGATGTCACGCTTGTAGGATTCAAATAGTGAGACTTGAAGTTGAACCTCCTATTCATGCTTAATGCCCTAGTTATTCTGACTTTTAGTAAGACCCTTTACGTTGATTATGTGTAATGTCTTAGCATGGATTATTAATGTGTAATGAAGTATCAATTATGTGCTTCTTACTTGTTGTTGAAGGTGAATGTTCTTAGGCTGTTTTGGTGTTCTATAACTTACTCTATTAATCTGAACCTACTTAAAAGGAACTTAGTTTGATTAGGTCCTTAAAAGGCATTAGACCTTTGATGAGATATGGTAACCAGTATACATCTACCATTTGCTAACTACTGCTGCCTTTAAAACCACTTAGAGTTACATTCTCAAGGTTAAAGTTGTTAGTAGCACAACATTCATGATTATAGGGGTGTATAGCATGCGCTCTGTAACCCTATCTTGATTATGTATGCATACAATTGTGATTCTAGGAGTATTCTTTAAATGTTGTGCCATATAGAACAACCTCTAAGACTTTGAAACTATTAGAAACTTTGAGAATCCACATGTGGTGACCTGTCCTTATGCCATGTGTTCGGATAATGATCTTAGTCTTAAACTCAAGCATGTATTAGTTCTTGGCTACTTATGTCTTTGTACTGAATTCCTACAATGATTGCCAGTCCTAAATTATTGGTGCCTTTGTGTGATTGAGTTCCCCGAAATATGTCATGCTTAGATGAGGTTGAAATACTATTGAAAACTTTCTACACTTCTTCTAATGTGTTTCATGTTGAATGTATAAGGCTTCCTAGGCACATGTTTGGTTGAATATTAAGTTAAGATTTCATTTGTGCCTAAACCTCTGAAGAAGAGTGAGGTTAAGTACTTAAGTGGGCGACTTCACTGTTGAAGAATCCCTCACTGGCACAAGTATTGCTCGGGGCCCAAGAGACCCTCATAAACTTTAAAGTGTCAGAGATACATAAAGGAACCTTTGTAAATATGGTTCACCCTACCCATAATCACTGACCTTAATTATTCCATAGGGGGTTAGCATAAAAGAAAATTTAGCGCTGTTATATTTAGATCATGTTTATTGTAAATTTGGTTTTACTTAACTTTTATCTGCACATACTAATTGACTCTTTGTCTTTTTCGTTGCATGAATTACTGGGCCTTCTGAGCTCATTGAGAACCCAGGCCCAAGTTCAAAGATCTGGGCTGCCTCCTGTGTCGTTCGTCGAAGCCTGCTGCAGTTTAGAGTCTTGCTGGGCCTCACTAATTTGTCAGCCCAACATGAGAGTCCATCCCCTTCTTCTTCATATGAAATTATTATTATTATTATCATCATCATCATCTTGTTCTTTGTATATGTCTTTGTGGAACTAATATTGATATTGGATATTTATTTTTTACTTTGATTATTCAGGACGGACTTTAGGTAAATCAAATCTAATAAGTTAATATGTGACTTTAACCGGAAGCTTACTCACTTTAATAATGTCTGGACTCTTTGAAACTAATTGTTTAACCACTAATGTTTATTCCGTTTGCATGTCTTTCTCTAATGATTTTTATTTGCTTTAGGTACTTACATGATTCTAATAAGCTTAAGCAAAATCCTCCCTTTAAAAAGTCTTAAAGAAGTCACATAGGCCATGTGACATCTGAATTGTTGAAACAAAAGAGGCAATCACGACACACATGGCCGGATTCGGTTTTACAAATCTAAGCTAAACAACCCTTTTGGAAAACGCCCAAATTTATGCCAAAAATCTTTTCAAATAAAACAAAGAAGGTACATTTTATTTTGATATGTATATATATATATATATATATATATATATATATATATATATATATATATAGGTGTTAGTATAGAATTCAAGTTTTTCAATAATCCTTTATTTTCATAAACCTTATAGCATAGTTTTAAAAGCAAATGTTGCCATTCTTAAAGAGGTATAAATCTTTTCGTTTTAAAATTAACCAAAATGTTTTTTTTTCCTCACTTATTCAAGACTTTCATAGAGGCCCGTTAGTAGCCTTAATAAATAATCAACTAGGATATGAATATTTCTTTGCCTGCACCTAGCCTAAGTTTAAGGAATTGTCTCAAGTAGATTTTGAGGGATGTCTAAGACCTTTTCGGTAGAATAACTAGCACCCTTACCCTGATATTACTAGTTTAGTAGACGATTAGGATAATGATCTTCATAGTTTTATAAGTAACCTAATATAGCTTTAAATATTAGGCGGCGACTCCTCGCTTATCAATTTTTAGGAAACCACCAGTTGTATTTTGTTTTGACCTATGCGAAATAGGGATCAACAACTTGGCTAATCTGCTGGAGATTTTACACTTAGATTTTAACCTTAGCAGACTTAGGCTAGATTTTAAAACTCGGACATTTATGTTTATGTTCTATTTTGATTGACAATTTACTGTGTGTTTATACCTGCAAATATGTGTTTACATGCTTTGTTTCATTTCCTTTAATACTTTGTTATATACTTTACAATACTTCGTAACTTGCAAATATATGTTTAACTACTTTATTCTTAATATCATCGCTGATTCATCAAAATTACTTGTTACTACTTTACGCACTACCATCACATTTTCCTATCGAGTCTTGGTCGTACACAATCACACACAAATCACGCGATCAAAACTCTCTAGTTTTAGAGAATGGCATTGTGAGGCCAAATAACATGTCTTCCCGCAGTTATTCGTCCGGTCCAAAATTTAGGAAACACTCTACTTTTAGCAAACGTAGGCCATGCTTTGTACACCTTAGCTGAGTCGATCCATGTTAATGACTCAAAGTAGGAAAGCCACCCAATGTCAACAAGTCATGCACCTAATGGCATGCCTTATATAGAATGACAAATCAATCCAGATTAAGACACCAAGGATTCAGAGAAAAACACTTACCTAGCCTTTTCTCCCCTTTTAGATAGAAATCAACCACAATATCCCAGAATATTAGCTTGGTCATGGGAGCACCACACAAGTTGAAATAGTGATAGAGAAATATCTGAAGAGAACACAAAGATTTAATCAGAACGTATCTCAAATCACTGACTGTACTGATGAACATTCAAGCTAATACTGTTATTACCAGGTTGTTGATAGAGTTCTGGGATTAAGCAAAGGCAGTTTTCAAGTTTATCGACTATGAGCTGACACCAATTCTCAAGGACGTTACCAGCTTTACTAAGTTGCCATTGGTTGGACAGAAGCCTATACTGCCAGCCATCATGCCGGGTCAAAATTTTCTTCATGCACTTGGATTAAAGAGTAACAAGAACTTGAGAAGTGTTGAAGATGGGTGGTTAAGCCTAGACCAGTTGTTTGATAGATTTGGGCATCAACAAAGCTACGTCTGCATCTTGAGGGGTTTCAGTGTGACAAAACAACATGAGAGAGCCTTTCCCCCTTGACCTTCTCTTTGGAATTATTAGGACTTCTGGTTTTTCCACAACGGAGGAGGGGAATCAACATCAATATACTACCTCTTATTCTGTCCACATTCCGAGGGAATTTGCGGCTCACTCATGTTTCGATGCTGTTGGCGGAGATGTTCAGGGTGCTATTGAGTGTTCGAGGTATTTAAGGGCTGCAATCTACTATTGCAAATATGGGGTATGGAGAATTTCTTCCAAAGGGAGCCTACCATCAATTACTTCATCGACACTAGCAGTCACGAGGAGAGAATGAGGCATTGGGCTACACCACACCGTGAAGAAGAATGTGAATTGTTGATCCACCTAACCGGAGAGTTCATAAACTGGAAGCATTCTTGGCTAAGGAGAAGAGCAATTGTGAGAGACCTAGAGAAATATTTCATCGAGTTAATGGGATTGGAGGGGATTCAGCCATATGCACCAATGAGAGTCCTGAGGCAGTTTGGCTTGGTTCAAGATGTACTCTTTGGTTCCGAATGGCTTTGTATGAGGACGACTACAACATTCAAGTTCCAATTTTGAGGGTAAGACGATTTCAAGACGAGTAGAGTGACCAACTCACGATGGGTATGGGAAACTCATGGTGTACGCTCGAGTACTTTGTGTGGATTATTGAAGAAGATTAATTGGCTAGGCTTAGTCGAGAAGGGTTTTCTAGGTTGGAATACTCAAGAGAAGCCTTGCAAGTATACCATGAGATCCTGCCTCACTATCTCGTTACCCCTACCATGAACCAACAAGTAGTTCAAGGATCGATTGATCATATGTTGTTGTCGCTAGATGATGAAGACCATATAGTGGAGTGAATACATATTTAGTCCAAAGAACAACCAGAAGAGGATCCGGAAGAAGAGCGAGAGTATAATCATGATAATGTCGAGGAGGAATTTGAGGAAGATCTTGAAGAAGATACATAGAAGGATAACTTGGGAGGAGATTTCGGAGATGACTATTATGTTTTCGGTTGATTTCCATTATGTACTCTTTAAATTCCCTAAGGGAAAATCTATAAGCCCATGTAACCTTTGTAAACCCTAGAAGGATCACATCCTAGAAGTTGCAAACTATTCCTATCCTTTGTATTAGTGATGTGAAAGCCTTGAAATCTTTTTAATCCATATTGTATCCAATAAATTTTCCATCAATGACAAACCGAATTTGCTCTGGATCCAAATGTGTCAAAATTTGGATGTTTGTCAAGAACTTGCATGTAGGCCTACCTCTGGCAAAGAGAAGTCCTTGAACATTAGGAACGCGCTCGAATATGTGTATTAACTGCTCCGTGTGATTATATATATGCAATCCCTGAACTAACTACTAATTTTTTTTATTTTCTTGCTTTATTGCTTTGCTTATTTTTTTCCGAAACAGAGGTTGATTTGTGCTAATATCTAAACTGGCCGAGCCACCGTATAAACTGTGGTCCAAAAGGAAGATGACTACTACAGACAACCCGGTTGAAAATGCTCTGGTAGTAGCTAACAATCCACGAGAATCATGGGGAAGGGATGAGACTCGAAACGACAAGCATGTCGCTCAGATAGAACAAGAAATAGAATCGTTAAGGGAAGAGATACAACAAATCAAGGAGTTGGTACATTTGGACATTACGACGCTTCAATAACCACCCTATTTTCCATCACTAGATTCACTCCCCAACAATTTTCCTTCATCAACCCGACAACCTACCAATACCCCAAGTAATGTCACCACAAACCGCACCCTAAATCAAGTCATACCGCCAATTACCCCAACTACTTTCACCGTGCCTGTCACGGCCAGGATGTTGTATGAGATCATCAGTATGATGAAATGAAGAGGGAAGAAACATTCAAGGAAGATGAGTTGTTGTCTGAACAACTACGGGTACTAAGGAAATAAATGAAGAACCTGGAAGTTGCTCGAGAGGTAGAAGTTAGATTATGAAGACTTATGCATACATCCAGATGTTGATATGCCAGAAGGGTACAAGCCTCCGATGTTTGATATATTTGATGGAACGGGCCATCCCTATGCCCACTAGAGAGCGTATTGTGACAAGTTAGTAAGAGTGGGGAGGAACCAGAAGTTGAGGATGAAGCTATTCACAAGAAGTATAATTGGGGAAGCACTCACATGGTACACTAGGAGGGACCCTAGAAAACGGAGAGTATGGCAAGACATGGTCGAAGATTTTATGAACCGTTTCAGGTTCAATACAAAAATCACCCCAGATAGATTCACTTTGGTGAACATACAAAAGAAGCCTTCTGAGTCATTTCACGAGTATGCTCGTCGTTGGAGATCAGAAGCAGCTAGAGCACAACCATCGATGGATGACAACAAGCCAACCAAATATTTCATTCGCTCTTAGGAGGGAATCTACTTTGAAAAGATGATGGGGATGATGTGCCAGAAATTCCCCAAGCTAGTCAAAATGGGAGATTTTCAAGAAGAAGGAATTAAGTCTAAGAAGATACAGTTTTTGGCTGCGCGCCAGGATGCTAGCAAGGCTATGCAGTCTGGTTCCATCGACAACATATAGAAGAAGAAAGAGGAAGTAACAATAATTGTCCCCTATTATCAACCAAGTCCTCCTCGTCGAGCTAATTTGTACTCCACAAACACTCACCCTCCAAACCAACCCACTTATACCCCAGTTTACAACGCCCAACCATATTACAATACCCAAACACACTACAATCCACCCTGAGCCAACATACATCCAAACCCACCACGACCATATGCTCATATTCAAACCACCAACCCCAAAAATAGACCCGCATATGCTCCAAGGCTACATCCAAACTTGGAAGAGCGAAACCCCAGAAACTTCACCCTAATTGCTGAGCCTTTAGCCCAATTATTTTAGAGGCTGAGAAGAGTGAGACTACTGTTCCCGGTTAAAGGAAGAATCTAGGAGCAACCCAACAGGTATTTCGATGCAAGAAAGTGATGTGCTTATCATTCATATGTTACAGAACATGACACCGAGGATTGCTTTGGATTGAAGCACGAGATCAAAATTCTAATTAAAAGTAGAGATATCTAATGCACCCCAGCCCCACCAAATGTAAACCACAATCCACTTCCAAATATAAAAAAAACGATGGAGAAAATATGATTAACTTGGAAGAGGACTATGATTTAAAGGGCACTATTGTTACTATTGGGAGTGGTTAAGCAGCAAGAACAATCCCTCGGGTATGCCGTTAATCACTATACAACTAATGATGGCAGTAATGGTTCGGACATATCAACCACGACCCATCGTAGCCATCAGAGGGGATTTGAGTGAGGAGTATAAAGCAATTCCATGGGCCTATCCGTCAAAACGAAAAGAAAAAATGACAGAAACTGCGGCCTTATGGGAATACTAGATTTGGGAGATTCTTCGCTCCTGAGGAATTGAATCGATTAATTCAAATCGAGAACAGAAACAAAAGAGGAATATAAGTGACTTAGAGCCAGCAGGGTTTTGGAGAAAGATTCCGTCTAAGGAATACTCCATAGAAGAGCAACTGAGGAAGATACGTGCCTGCATATCAATCATGGATTTATTGATGAGTTCCGACGGTCACAGAGACACTCTAGTGAAGAATTTAAGCGGAGTGAGAGTGCCAAGAAATACCACCGGTGTGTCAATGGTAGAAACTATTGGGAAGATGGTAAAGGCAAACTAAATTTCGTTTCGGAGGGGCGGACTTCCTGTGGAGGGAGTAGAACACAACAGGGCTCTACACGTCACTATCAAATATGAATACAAAGTCATATCTCCAGGGATGGAATCTAAAGGTTGTTCATGGCAATTATCGAAGAATATTGCAGCAATGATGACATCAAGACATCGACTATTAGGGATCCCGAACTAGGATAGACTTTGCAAAAATGGACGGCTAATCCATCTCTTGTTCGCCGGGAGTCTTGGTAGTGTGGAATTGTAGTAACTTTTGAAAACTACATGATCAATTGAGCCTTGAATCATGCCTGTGTTTTTTTGATAAATCAGCCCTTTGAACGGAGAGACGTTCCTTTCAATGAAATAGAAGTATTATTTTTCCAAAATTCATTACAAATTTGTCTTTATTTTTATTTATACTCTTTTCATTTCACTAATTAAATTAATAAAAATCACGTTCCACGATTATGACATGTAACGAAACCTTTGTGGAAAAAGATCAGGACTACGAAAAATATGACAAGAGTATGTTTCCTGATAACCTATCGCAGGAGATTGAACAGTAAGAATGACACAAAAAGCCCAACATCGAGGAAACCGAGGTGATCAATCTGGGAAATGAAGAAAACTTAAAAGAGACTCGAACCAACATTCATCTGGAGGCAGAATAGAAGAAAGAATTGGTAGATTTACTCCAACAATACATCGATGTATTTTCCTGGTCGTATGATGGTATTCCTAAACTAAGTATGGACATCGTCTCACACCGATTTCCAACTAACTTCTCCAAGTCACTAATCAAGCAGAATCCTAGGAAATTCAAACCTAATTTGAGTATGAAAATCAATAAAGTTACCAAGCAAATATAGGTGTATGTGATAAGGGTCACGAACTACTTTACCTGGTTGGCCAACATAGTTCCAATTCCTAAGAAGGACAAAAAGATTAGGATATGTGTGTGTTACTGGGATATCAACAACGCACGTCCCAAGGACGAATTTCCTCTACCTAATATCCATATCCTTATTAATAATGTGTGCAACAAGATTTACAATCATTCGTGAAATGTTTCGCTGGATATAACTATATTTTGATGCATGAAAAAGATATAGAAAAGACAACATTCACCACACCATAGGAAGTTGCTGCTACTGGGTCATACCATTTGGTCTCAAGAATGTCGAGTGTAACGACCCGGTCGGTCGTTACGTAGAAACTGCATTATAATTACTGTTTTTGCCTTGTCATAGGTTAGTTATACTGTTTATGATGTGTTAGAGTTGGTTGGCTCGGGTTCAGAATGGTTGTAGTGATAATTTAGACACTTAGCCTCTAAAAATAGCTTTATACTTGGAAAAGTCAAGTGAGAGTTGACTTATTGGTAAACGACCTCGGAATGCTGATTTTATGGTTTGGATAGCTTCGTTAGGTGATTTGGGACTTAGGAGCGTGTTCGGACGAAAGTTAGTTTTTGGTAATTTCCGATAAGTAGTGGAAAATAGGCTATTGGGGTCGGAATGGAATTCCGGAAGTTGGAACGGGTTCGTCATGTCATTTTGCATGTCTGCAAAATTTCAGGTCAATCGGAGGTGTTTATGATAGTTTCGGCATCGTTGGTGAAATTTAGGAATTTCAAAGTTCATAGGCTTGAATTTGATGTGATTTTGGTGTTTTGATGTTATTTTGGATGTTTCGAGGGTGCAACTAAGTTTGAATGATCATATACGATATGTTGGTATGTTTTGTTGGGGTCCCGAGGGGCTCGGGATGGTTTTGAGTGGTTAACGGGAAATATTTGGGACTTTGAAATGTGTAGCTTCAGCTGCTGGTTTTCATTCTACTGATGTAACCGCACCTGCGGATGTTTGATCGAAGGTGCGGGCGTAGAAGCGGATAGGGCTCTGCAGGTGCGGAGGTTGACTGGTCAGTGTAAAGTCGCAGGTGCAGACACTTGACGGCACCTGCAAGGTCTCAGGTGCGGCAGTGTAGCCGCAGGTGCGGAATTCCCTGGGTTAATGAAAAACCGCAGGTGCGGTCCACCTGAGTGCAGGTGCGGACCGCATGTGCAAAAAGCCTGGGCAGAAAAGTATAAAAAGGGAGCTTCACGATTTTTAACCCTCTTTTCACCACTGATGTGCGGGTTCCGAGCTTTTTCAGGATTGTTGAAGGGGAAATCGTTTGTTCTGCATTAAGGTAAGATTTCAGACTCATTAACTCGATTATATGTGATTAAGGACCAAATTAACAGTGTTTAATTGGGGGAAATCAGTAGAAAAAGGTGAAATTAGGGTTTGAGATTATGAGACCTTTTAGGGGTGATTTGAGAGGTCATTTGGACTCCGATTTCAAAGTTCTTTATATGTACGGACTCGTGAGATGATGAGGATCGTTTGGTATAAAGTTTGTAGAGTTCCGAGACGCGGGCCCGGGGATCAGGTTTTGGCTAGTTTTGGTTTTCTGTATAAAATTGATATTTTTTGATTGGAATTCATTCCCTTAGCATAATTTGATGTGCAAAATCTGAACTTGATAGATTTGGAGCACTCAGAAGTTGGTTCGAGAGGCAAGTGTGTAGCGGAATAACTTTTCGGGCTAGTTTGAGGTTAGTAATGTCTTTAAATCCTGTCCTGAAGGTATGAAATCACGTACTTTACATCCTTTCACAGTTTTGGAGCGACACACACACTGGATGACGAGTGTGGGGCGTGCATGAATTGGAAATATGTTCCTTTTTAGGCAACTATTGAGTTGCGAAACCGCTTTTAAAGCATATGTTTCATAGTATTACTATGTTTTGATATATTTGGGCTGTAAGCTATGTTTGGGGCCTAGTGACGATATGTTTTGACTTCTTGGGAGCTATGTTCCTGATATTCCTCACTTATTATATTATGATTTTACACTCAGTCTTTCTTGGAAATTGTTGACACTCCTATTTGATGATATTACTATTTCTAGAAAGGACATACTATTTTTGGGTCGAGAACCCCGTTTATTTATGGCCCGAGTGGCATGTTGAGAGTGTCTGACTGAGTGAGGTCGAGGGACAATATTGTGAGGATATTATGATATGAGAGAGGCCGAGTGCCTGAGTGATGATTGCCATGATTTGGCTTGTTTATAGCGCTTGGGTTGTAGGAGCCCCTCCGGAGTCTGTTCACACCCCCAGTGAGCGCAGGTACCTACTGAGTGCCGAGTGCCGAGTGACGAGTGATTGGGAGGTATGAGTGGCTGTGAGGTGCTGAGTGACTGTTACTGAGTGATGATGAGGCGCTGAGGGAATATTTATGGGTGATGATTATGCCCGCGGAGCAGTTTTATTATGATATTTTACTGAGTTTTGATTATGATTCACTTCATTTTTCATACTGATATTTTTGGGAGTTTTACTGAGAAATATTGGAAAAATATACTTGTTTCAAAGGATTTTTACGGAAACTATTTTTTGAACTTATGTACACTTTATTGAGACTTGATATTTTACGGCTTGTGGATTGGTGTATTTGTTGCTGTGTGTTTCTTATCTTCAGACTTGATTTATTTTCATTACTACTGAGTTGGCGTACTCATCATTACTCCCTGCACCTTTGTGTGCAGATTCAGGTACTGGTTCTGAGCAGTAGCCATCTGAGTTCGTTCATCTGCAGCATTTGGGATTTGCGAGGTAGCTGTCCAGCGTCCACAGCTTCTCCATTTCACTTCCTTCATTAGTATTAGTATTTTATTCTGAGACATTATTTATGACATTAGCAGTGTTAGTTTTATTCTTAGATGCTCGTGATCAGTTGACTCCAGTTCTAGGGGATTTGTCTAGACTGTCAGGTTATATTATGCTTTCTTACAGACTTAGAGAAATTTTTATACTTATTATGCTGGTTATTAATGATTTGAGAAACTTTACTAAAATAAATGTGTAGTTATGTGATGGTTGGCTAGCCTAGTTCCACGATAGGCGCCATCACGACCTGTTAGGATTTGGGGTCGCGAAAAGTTGGTATCAGAGCTCTAGGTTACATAGGACTCAACAGTGATGAGCAGGTTTAGTAGAGTCTTGCAGATCGGTACGGAGACGTCTGTAATTATCTTCGAGAGGATACATAACTCTTAGGAAAAATCTCATTTCTTGAACTCTTTCGTGCCATTCTATTGGTTCTTGAAATATAAACTACTGTTGTTTTATTCTCTCATAGATGGTGAGGACACGCGCTATGAATCCGGGTGACCAGACACCAGCCAGACCCACAGGGGGTCGAGGCCGTGGTGGAGGTAGGGGACCAGCCCGTGCAGCAGCCGGGACAGTACCAGAGGATCCCCCTACTATTCAGGAGCAGGTTCCTGCCGAGGGTGCTCCAGCAGGACACTTGAGCAGGTTGTACAGGGTATTCAGGCACCGGGGGTAGTCCTAGCCCAGCCGGTTGCCCCAATTCAGGACTATGTGGTCCCAGCTATGCCCGAGGATGAGCAGCGTAGGCTGGAGAGATTCAGTATACTTCAGCCTCTGACTTTCAGCGGCACAGAGGGTGAGGACACCCAAGGTTTTCTAGATGAGTGCTAGAGGATACTCCGTACTGCTGGTATTTTGGAGATTAGTGGGGTCTAATTTACTACATTTCAGTTTGCGGGTGCTGCTTTCACTTGGTGGGAGGCATTTGAGAGGCGTAGGCCGGTTGGTTCAGCACCCCTTACTTGGCAGCAGTTCTCCACAATCTTTTTAGAGAAGTATGTTCCTCAGTCCCACAGAGAGGAGCAGCGCAGGCAGTTTGAGCAGCTGCGCCAGGGAGAGTTGTCGATTACACAGTACGAGATGCAGTTTTCTGAGTTGGCTAGACATGCTTCTGAGTTAGTCCCTACTGATAGGGAGAGGATCAGGAGGTTTGTAGATAGTGTCACGTATCAGCTTCGGATTTTGATGACCAGGGAAAGAGTGTCTGGAGCTACATTTGAGCAGGTTTGTGACATTGCTCGGGAGATTGAGTCAGTTCACCGACAGGAGCATGAGGAAAGGGAGGCTAAGAGGCCTTGGGGATCAGGTAGCTTTAGTGGTGCCCCTTCCAGAGGGAAGTTTCAGCCCAATAGAGGTCGTCCATTTAGACATCCTGAGTCAGCTCGCCCAACTTATAGTGGCGCATCTTCTGGGCAGGGTTCTCGCAGTTCTCATCCGGGACATTCATCTTTTAGTGCCCTTCCAGCACAGAGTTCCTCCATAGCATCATCATTCCAGGGTTCTTCTATGAATGGTTCATCCGGTGGTTATCATGGTGGTAGGGTTTCTCTTCAGTCCCCATCTCCAGCTCCAGGGTCGTTGTTTCGAGTGTGGAGAGTTTGGACATGGGTGGAGGCAGTGTCCTCGTCGTCCTGGTAGTTCATCTCAGCAGAGGGTTCAACCCTTGACTTCAGCCCCAGTCACTTCACCACCCACCCAGGCAGCTAGGGGTGGTGGTCAGGCAGCTAGAGGCCGCCCTAGAGAGGGAGGTCGAGCAGGTGGAGGCCAGCCACATATCTATGCACTTCCGGCTAGGCCTGATGCTATGGTGTTCGATGCGGTGATTACATGTACTATCTCAGTTTGTCATAGTGATGCTTTGGCTTTATTTGACCCTGGTTCCACATACTCTTATGTTTCGTTGTATTTTGCTCACTTTCTGAATATGCCCCGTGAGTCCTTAGTTACGTCTGTTCATGTGTCAACTCCGGTGGACGATACTATTGCTGTGGACCATGTGTATCGGTCGTGTGTTATATCTATTGGAGGTCTGGAGACCCGAGTGGACTTGATGTTACTCAGTATGGTTGATTTTGACGTGATACTGGCAGGGATTGGTTATCCCCATGTCATGCTATTCTTGATTTTCACGCTAAGACGGTGACCGTATGTATGCTCGGAGTTCCGAGAGTTGAGTGGAGAGGGTCTATAGAGCATGTGCCTAGCAGAGTGATTTCTTATTTGATGGCTCAACGTATGTTAATGTTTGCAACCACCAACAATAAATGAAGAATGAGAAGTAAATATATATCAACCAACCATTATATATATATATATATATATATATATAATGGTTGGTTGATATATATTTACTTCTCATTCTTCATTTATTGTTGGTGGTTGCAAACATTAACATACGTTGAGCCATCAAATAAGAAATCACTCTGCTAGGCACATGCTCTATAGACCC
>ML249844.1:36110-95828 GCA_005239495.1 Nicotiana undulata
TGTTAATGTTTGCAACCACCAACAATAAATGAAGAATGAGAAGTAAATATATATCAACCAACCATTATATATATATATATATATATATATATATATATATATTCAATATTAAACACTCATTAACATAACGCCCATTTAGGGTCCACAACCTTAGTATTTAAAGCTATCTACTCATACTTAAATAAAAAAAGTTGATAATAATAATGTCATCAAATCTTACAAAATGCAAGAATCTTCACTTCTAAAGCTTCCAAAAGAGAGGAATATTCAAAGTGTGTATTGTAGCTCAAAACCCAGACAAGAATGACCCACAAAATCCCAATAAATCTATTTATGTGGGCTAAAACTCGGGGTAAAAAACGGACAAAAATGCCCTTCAAGGTTAACTATGCGACCGCATTCCTGTCACATAGCAAAAATGCGGTTCGCATTCTTCACGAAGCCATCGCAGACTTGAACCCAAGTTCCCAGGTGCTCGTCGCATTCATGTTGTGCGGTCCGCATTGTTGATATGCGACTGCATAATAACATCGCATTTCTAAACTCAGCTTTTGGCACTGGAGGTTTGCGGTCCATTATGCGGCTCGCAAACCTGTTATGCGATCGCATAATGGACCACATTTTTGCACTTGAAAATTGCCAAACAAACTGTTGGACTATGCGATCCACCTGGGCATTATGCGCTCCGCATAGTAGATATGCGGTCCGCGTTGTTGTTTATGCGATCGCATTTTGTCCCTCTCTTGTCCATTTTCATCTTTTTGATTTCGTTTACATGTTCTTGAGTCCTCCAACCTCATACACTGCAAAACATTAAAATTACATAAGTATAAAAGACAATTGCTTTCAAAACAAGCCAAAATCCAAGCAATTTGGTATTAATTGTGCCGAAATTCTCCGGCACATCAACACCCCCAACTTAAACTCTTGCTTGTCCTCAAGCAACTAAAACGACTCTATCCTAACCTAAAATCCAACTAAAAGACCGAAAACAATAATGACCATGGACGGTGTTAATTGTCAGTACCACAAACATGCATTTTCGTTTATTTACCCTTCATGAACAATCACTGTTATTTACAAGGAAACTAATCAACTTGTGAACTTTGAGCCTCGACCAATTTGACAAAATGTTATTCTCAGCTGAGTGCACTTGCATCCGACTTCAAGAACTCAACTTCTGTCAAACTTCACAGTTCATGTGCCCTTACCAGAAAAAGGTCCCAACTCACAATATTTCCAATGATAGAAAAAGGGACATATTTACAAAGACACTCAATCTCAGAAAGAGTTTCAAGTGCTACGACACATTGTGCCATAAGCTTGCCCTTATTTTAAGTCGTCGCCTATTCAAGAACATTCGGCTGGAGATCCCATAAGGGCTTTTTAAGCTTGTAGAGTAGGCTTAGGGAAGGGTCGGATAAACATTTGGGTACAAGTGACTACACCCTCCTTGAACACTACTCACGTTTGTCTTTCCTATTGCCCTTTGTTTCTTTTCAAACCACATAGCCCTCATTAGCTCCTAGTTACCAACATTGAACCACCTTAAATACTTTTCTAGTTTTCTTCAAGGCTCTACATGTATATATATACAAATATTTTTTTTCTTTTTCCCTTTTTTTCTTTTCTTTTGGAGCTTAAATAACTTCATGTGAATATTTTGAGGTATGGGTTCCTACACTCAATGTACAACCTTATCAATTTCCAACTTGACACCACACCCTCAACTTAGGCTTTTAGCCTCATTCTCAATGTTCAAGGAGGGACGGGTTCAAAAGAGGGAATTATTTTACAAAAAGGAGAAAGGTTTGTAATGAGGTGACCAACAAAAAGGTTAAAGTCTCAAATGGGGTAACTAGGGATAACATATATATATTGGGTAGCTTGAAAGGCTAACTGGGTTTTCCAATATCACAAAGACTGCCTAAGGTCATTTCTCCAACCAAATGTACTTATTATTAGCAACGAAAAACCAACCGGGCAAGTTCTAGACGACAGAAGTCAACACAAGAATTATTTATACAAAAGCTAACACACACGGCACACGAACTGTTTGACTAAACATAGTTTTAGCCCTCGAGTCAACATTTGGCACTTGAAGCTTTCATCATATTTACATGTATAATTCTGAATAAGCATAAAGTCAAAAAGCGAGCCTCAAGTTCACACAGTTGATTTCCTATACAACAGAAGATACAAATATTTGTTTGTTTGTTTTTATTATAATGGAACGGTATAAGTTATTTACAGACACACATGCTTGAGACTAGACACTTACACCAAACCGGTCAAAATGTTTCATCCTAATGCCATGGTTCTACTATTACACCCTTGGAAAAGAATCCGACGAAGAAAAACCAAGGGGAATTCATTGTTAATTACTAACGATGTAAATGCATACAACTACTTAATTATTTTTGTTTTTTTTAATATAAAAAGATGTACAAGAGTTAAAGATGAAGATGACACAAGTATATACAAGAGTTAAAAAGAAATATGCTTAAATACACTAAGATCACACAAGAGTATGTACAATAGTTCCAGGATCACAAAAATTTATACAAGGCTACCATCCCACCCCCAACTAAAAAGCATGCATTGTCCCCAATGCATAAGAAATGTAAAAAAAAACAGAGCCAGGGGCTCCCTGGGGAGCACTAAGCGCTGTGGGAGTCTGTAGCCTGCTGAGTGACAGTGGGGTCACCAGCTGGAAGTGGTGCTGGTGGTAGAGCTGCTGAAGACTCAGCTGGAGGGATGAGTGTTGCTAGTGGTGGAGGAGTCTCCAGGTGTCCGGAAACTGAAGGTGGGGCCTGAGAGCTGCTGGCCTCGCCTGCTGATGGCGGAATGTCTGATGATGTGGCCTGAGTAGCTCTGTCAGCTAGTGAACACTCTATAGCTAACAGCACATGAGCTTCCTCTTCTTCCTCCGCAACTATGGTGACGGCAACCTGCTTGCCCTTCTCCTGAGGGCCCTCATCATCATCGGACCATGACTTCTCATCCGTCTATGCCTCGTCTGTCTCCCCACCCTCGGACTCTGCAGAATGTCTCGAATCATCCCCTAAAGGGATGTCAACTGGCACAGGGGGAGGTGGAGGCTGGGAGGTTCCAACAGTTTGGATGCCGGGGCTGTCATCAAGGTAGAGAAATCAAGACCTAGTCCAGTCCCATACACGCCCGCTCCCTGCTCTCCTTCCTTGGGAATGAAGGAGGATATATCAAACTCTAGATGCTGTAGCTTATGGAGCTCAGTCTTAAGTGTAGACACATCGGTGCTGTGCTTTGGCAAGTCTCCAACCTCAGCTTTCTCTATCTTCTCAATTCTCACCTCAAGCCACTTCAGGCGGCCCTCATAAGATGTGTGATGCTGCTGTAGGGCCATCACTGATGATTGAATGGGGGTCAGGGCCTGCCTGATCAGTGTAGGGAGGTCCTTCAGAAGCTTGTCTACCTTAGCATTTGTATGGTGAGATAGGAGACCGAGTCTCGAAAGAACTGGCAATGAGCCAAATGGCTGGGCAATGGCCTGAGGGGTCAGCTGTGGAGCATCAGTGGATGCCCCTGTGGTCTGAGGTGCAATAGGAGTCTGGGAGTCAGAGATGTCTATCTCAGTAGGAATCTGGATCTGAATCTCCGGAGGAACAACATCTACCTTTGTCACCGCATGACTAATGCGTGTGATGTCGATATCCTTCTCTGCTTTTCCCATCTTGTCAGAATGTGGCATTGTAGGAACTGCCACAGCCTTACAAAGGGCTGTGATCAAGAATGGGAAAGGAAATGATGTGGCTTTCTGCCATGCCCGAACCTCTATCTCTTTGGAAATGATGTCACCCACGTCGATCGTGATCCCGGTCATAATGCAAGCAATGAGAATAGCTTTCTCAATGCTTATTTCTGTTTCATTCGGGATTGGGATCAAATGGGAAGTGACAAAACTAAGCCAGAATTGACCCTCACGTGTAAGATCCTCTTTGTATATTTTGTGTAGAGGGTCAATCCAGGCTTGGGTACCCTTGGCAATCACTTCTGCAACCCAAGCTCGCTCACCATCTCTGTTGGCCAATTTGGCCTCATACTCAACTGTACTCGGGCACTCGGCTGAGAAATAATGATCATTAATTTCCGCACTATCATAGAGTACCTGCTTCCCCCGAACTAAGACAGTATCGCAGAACATTTTGTTTCGCTTGTGGTGAGCTGTTATGGAGGCCCTATAGGATGCATAGAACTCCCGCACCAATGTTTCATTGAATTCCTCGGAAAACTCAGTGAAGCACTCCCATTTTCTATTATTGATGTTTTCTAAAATGTGGGGATACTGCCCCCGTAGACCATTCAGACTCAATTGCTTCTCGGCAAGAATTTTCCGTTTTGTGAGCCCTTCCTTATACAGAGATCTAGAACCAGGGAGCTCAAATCGAAGCTAGAAATCATCTCCTCTTTTCCGTCTTGCCTCATCCTGCAGATCAACAGCTGACAAAGTCACCTCCTCATCAGACTGGGAGGGACGTTCATCAATAAATTGTGGTTGTGCTTGTCGTGAATGTTTTGCCGGTGGTGCTTGACGGCTGGAGGAAGCCCTTTTATTGAATGAAGAAATATGCTTTTGGCGAGGCATATCTGTAAAGAAATGAGGTGTGAACAATGTAGCAGAAATTAGGAGAAATATTCACTAAGAAAATCAACTATGCGATAGGTTATGCGATCGCATAACCTCTATGCGGTTCGCAAACCCATCGCAAAGTATTCATCTGCTGAGGATAGTTAATAATGCGATGACTTATGCGATTGCAAATCCTCTATGAGGTTCGCATAGTCATCGCAGAATCAAGCGCTAGAAAACGTCATCAACTTATGCGATCGCATAACCTACCGCAAAGGTGGATTTGCGATCGCAGAACTACCGCAAACATCATGTGAATTTAGGATTTCGACTGTTGAAGTATGCGACGGCTCTGCGGTCCGCATATCAACTATGCGATCGCACAACTTCCGCATTGTATCATCTTCCTCACCTTGCCTAGGACTTATTATGCGACAGGAATGCGGTCCACAAAACTACTATGCGGCCCGCAGAGGCTATCGTTTTCATAGCTTCTTGTAGCACAACAATGGCAACCCCAAATTTGTGACCTAACAATCTAGACTTAATAGGTTTTTCTAGGTCTTTTCCCCCATTGCAAGAAGATACACACCGAACTTACAACGCAACACAAAAACAAAAAGGAAAAGAGCAAACAACAAGGTGACGAACACACACAGCAAAGTAAGAAAGAAAAAAAAATTTGATTTTACAGGAACTGAAGTCCGGAAAGGTGAACATACCAGAGTATGATGAACGAGAGGTGATCATGGGATGAAATCTCAATTGCAATCTTCGTTCATTCGTTCAATTTCAAATCAACCGATTTCCTTTCTTCTATTGTTCTTTTTGTTTGTTTTTTAAGTGTAAAGTGTGCGGTGAGTGGGGGTGTTGATGATGAGATATGCGAAGAGGTTAAGACACTTACCTGGGTATAATGCGATGGATAAGTGGCCGCGTAACCTAGTATGCGACCACATACTCGTTATGCGGCGGTTTATTGCTAAGGATAATCATGGTGCACAATGCGACGCACTATGCGATCGCATAACTAAAATGCGGTTCGCATAGTGCACCTTATCACCGCATTCCAGCCGCCAAATTTGCCAAACTAACTGTCCAAGTTTGCGACCACAATGCGGTCCGCTTAGTTAAAATGCGATTGCATATGTGTCGCAGACTGGTCATGCTTTCTTTGCTTCCCTTTCACTCGCAGTTTTACCCTATTTTGTGATCTTTTGAACCACCTGCACTCTAACACACACTTTAAATTGCTCAATTAAATCTAATTAACACAAGTTAAAATTTACAGGACAAAAAGGGTGTTACCACACATGGGTTGCCTCCCATGAAGCGCTTGATTTAATGTCGCGACACGACGAAGTTGGCCTTCTTTATGTTCACTCATTGGTCAGGCATGGACCATATTTGAGAGCCATCCACCACATGTTTTTCTCCATCTGTGCCCAAGTAATGCTTGATGTGATGGCCATTTACTTTGAAAGTGCGGAGCCCATCCTCATATGCTAATTCCACAGCGCCAAATGGGGATACATCTACCACTTTGAACGGACCGAACCACTTTGATTTGAGCTTGCCTGGAAATAATTTGAGTCTTGAGTTGAAGAGCAAAACCAAGTCCCCCGACTTGAACTCCCTTTTTAGAATCTTTTTGTCATGGACAAATTTCATTCTCTCCTTGTACACAGATGCACTTTCATAAGCGTGGAAACATAATTCCTCCATTTCACTGAGTTGAGTTAGCCTCAAGTTTGCAGCTTCAGTCCAGTCCAAGTTCAACTTCTTAAGAGCCCACATGGCTTTATGCTCCAGTTTCACAGGTAGATGACAAGCCTTACCGAAGACTAACCGATAGGGAGAAGTACTAATGGGAGTCTTGTATGCCGTGCGGTATGCTCACAATGCGTCATCTAGCTTCCTTGACCAGTCGGTCCTGTTTGCATTAACCATATTTGCTAGAATATTCTTGATCTCCCGGTTGGAGACTTCTACTTGGCCACTTGATTGGGGATGATAAGGTGTTACCACCTTATGCTTGACACCGTATTTCTCTAGCAGCCCCGTGAAAGTATTGTTGCAGATTTGTGACCCACCATCACTAAGAATGGCTCTAGGAGTGCCAAACCTTGTGAATATGTTTTTCTTTAAGAACGCGGTCACACTCCTTGCCTCATTTTTTGGTAAGGCAATTGCTTCAACCCATTTGGACACATAGTCCACAACCACCAGAATATACTTCATACCACATGAACTCACAAAGGGGCCCATAAAGTCAATACCCCACACATCAAAGATTTCAACCTCCATCACAAAGTGCATAGGCATTTCATGCCTCTTGGAGATTGATCCCTGCCTATGGCATTGGTCACAAGACTTGACCATTTGGTTGGCATCATGATTGATCGACGACCAATAATAACCACATTCAAGAAATTTTGCCGCCGTTCGATTACCTCCATGATGTCCACCCACCGGTGAGTCATGGCATGCCTTTAGAATTTGCATCATCTCTTCCTCTGGAACACACCTTCTAATGATGTTGTCCACACAGATATGGAACAAGAATGGATCTTCCCAATAATATTCCCGATACTCTCTCAAGAACTTCTTCTTTTGGTATGCTTCTAAATCGTCCGGAATGAGGTCACTAACCAAGTAGTTGGCAATATCTGCGTACCAAGGAGTGGATGAAGAAGATAATGCCAAGATGTGCTCATCGGGAAAGGTATAATTGATATCAAGATTATCCTTTGGTCGTCCGTCTTCTTCAAGCCTAGAGAGATGATCCGCCACTTGGTTTTCGGTGCCTTTTCGGTCCTTGACTTCAAAGTCAAATTCTTGCAATAAGAGGACCCACCGAATTAGTCTTGGTTTTGCATCTTTCTTCGCCATGAGGTAGAGAAGAGAAGCATGATCGGTGTAGACCACCACCTTAGATCCCAATAAATAAGCTCGGAAATTTTTAAAGGCATACACAATGGCAAGAAGCTCTTGCTCCATCACCGTATAGTTCATTTGCGCACCATTGAGTGTCTTGCTTGCATAATAAATTGGATGGAGAACTTTGTTAAGCCGTTGACCCAAGACTGCTCCAATTGCTACACCACTGGCGTCACACATGAGCTCGAATGGAAGAGACCAATCCTGTGTGACAATAATAGGTGCCGCGGTGAGCTTCTCTTTGAGCTCCTCAAATGACTTGAGGCACTTTTCATCAAACACATCGTCTTTTTCAAGGAGCTTGCACATAGGATTTGCAATTTTTGAGAAGTACTTGATAAAGCGCCGATAGAATCCGACGTTCCCTAGAAAGCTTCGAATACCCTTTACCGGTGTTGGTGGAGGGAGTTTGGAGATGATTTCATTATTTTCCCAATCAACTTCAATGCCATGTTTTGATATTTTGTGCCCCAAGACAATTCCTTCATCCACCATGAAGTGGCATTTCTCCCAATTAAGCACGCGATTGGTCTCCTCACATCTCTTGAGCACTTGTCTAAGGTGTTCAAGACAATGCTCAAAAGAGTCACCGACAACCAAAAAGTCATCCATGAAAACCTCTAGGAAGTCTTCCACCATGTCGGAGAAGATGGACATCATGCATCGTTGAAAAGTAGCCGGAGAGTTGCACAGACCAAACGACATCCGACTAAAGGCAAAGGTTCCATAAGGGCAAGTGAATGTGGTCTTCTCTTGGTCCTCCAAAGCTATATTGATTTGATTGTAACTGGAATACCCATCGAGGAAGCAATAGAATGATCTTCCCACTAGCCGATCAAGCATTTGATCAATAAAGGGCATAGGGAAATGATCATTGCACGTGGCATTGTTGAGATTCCGATAGTCCATGCATACTTTCCATCCGGTGACCGTCCGTGTTGGGATAATATCATTCTTTTCATTGTGAATCACCGTCATGCCTCCCTTCTTTGGTACACATTGTACCAGACTCACCCATGGACTATCCGCAATGGGGTAGACCACCCCGGCATCCAACCATTTGATTATCTCTTTCTTGACTACTTCTTGCATTGAAGGATTTAATCTCCTTTGGTGTTCCACACTTGGCTTGCTCCCTTCTTCCAATTGAATTTTGTGCTCACATATCCCGGCGGGATTCCTCGGATGTCCGCTATTGTCCATCCAAGTGCTTGTCGGTGTTCCCTCAAGACATTCAATAATTCATCAACCTGCACATCACTCAACAAAGAATAAACGATTACCGGTAAAGTATCATTAGAGCCGAGAAATTTGTACCTCAAGTGTGATGGAAGTGGTTTGAGCTCAAGGTGTGGTGGGTCAATGATTGAAGGTTTTGAGGGAGAAGTAGCTCGTTTCTCTAAGTCATGAGAAAGCTTCTTTGGTGCATATGTGTAGGACCCACGTCCTTCCAATGCGTTCACTACTTCAACATACCCCTCAATGTCTTCACCATCAAAGTTCACCAGGATTGCCGCCAGAGCCTCGCTGAGGCATACTTCTTCCATCTTCATCTCAATAGCATCTTAAACCTCATCAACTACATTGATGACCGAGATTCCTTCGTATGCACTTGGCAATTTCAAACCCTTTCTAGCTTGGAAGGTGACTTCCTAATCATTCACTCGGAACTTGATTTCATTTCGTTTCGAGTCCATTAAAGCTCTTCCCCTCGCAAGGAATGGTCTTCCTAAAATGATAGGAATCTCCTTGTCCACCGCACAATCCAAGATAACAAAATCGACGGGGAGAAGGAACTTCCCCACCTTTACCAATACATCATCCACAATACCTACGGGCTTTTTGATTGATCGGTCGGCCATTTGCAATCTCAAGCTTGTAGGCCTCAGCAAACCCAATCCTACTTGCTTATAAATAGCAAGAGGCATCAAATTTATGCTATCCCCGTTATCACAAAGTGCTCTAGCAAAGTCTCTCAACCCAATAGTACATGGAATGGTGAATGCTCCAGGATCTTCCTTCTTCTCAACGGTGGTTGTAGCAATTATTGAACTTACCTGGTGAGTCATGTTCACCACTTTATTCTTTTTAGTTCTCTTCTTGGTCATCAAAGCTTTCAAGTACTTGGGAAACCCCGACATCTCTTGGAAAGCCTCCAAGAATGGGATGTTCACCGACAATTGCTTCAAGATGTCATAGAACTTTTCAAACTTGCCATCATCTACCCTTCTTGCAAGTCTTTGAGGGAATGGAGGAGTAGGTCGAGGAATTGGTGGAGGAGCATTTGGGGTCTCCTTCACTTTTTTCGTAACCTTTCCCTGCTTTGCTTCTTGGCTATTTACCTCATGGGAGGACTTCTCAATTTCAAGAACACTCGGCAACTCAACTTGTGCTTCCACTTCTTGATCAATATTTTCTACATCGAACACTTGGTCACTTTCATCTTGGAGCACCTTACCGCTTCTAGTTGTGATGGACATGCAATGAGAAGATGGTCCACTTGCACCACCTTTTAGGTTGACCACCGTGTCACTTGGAATAGAGCCTTTTAGCTTGATATTTTGTTCTCTTGATAGATCTCTCATTTGCATCTCAAGCTTTTGAATGGAGGCGGTGTGTGATCCCACTACCTCGGACATGTTTTTCATTGTTGCATTACTTCTCTATTGATTTTACAAGATTCTCTTAAGCATCCCCTCCATTTTGGACTCATTCGAAGGCCCCTACTTGTATTGTGAGGAGTTGGAATATTGCCCTCTTGGTGGAACATAAGGGTTGGAACTTTGATTGGCATAATTGTTGTTGTTGTTACAACTTCTTTGACTCGCGCCGCCTTGATCATTTCGCCAATTTTGTTGGCCTTGCCCTTGCCCTTGCGGGTTTGGCCTTCATTGGTTTTTCTAGCAGAAGCCACCTTGAGAATTGTGAACATAATTGGCTTTTTCAAAATATTGACTCCCTATTGATTGCACATATTCCACAACATTTACTTTTTTTGTTTGACTCTCCGTGAACATTATTGTCAACACATCGATGTTAGTGGCAAGACCGGCAATCAATTGGTCTCTCTCGTGATTGTCTTTGATCATGTTGGTAAGAGAGGGAGTACATAGGAAATTCCACCGCTAGTATCTTCCGAATGCCATGCTTGATTAGGCTTTGCCATCTTGTCTAGAATTTGAGTAATCTTAGGGAACCCATCTGCGGCATTTTTAGCAATGAACTGGGATAGTGGGTCCAAACCCATATAGAATTTCTCCATTAAAATATGATCTGGGAACCCATGATTTGGTGACCTCACTAGGTATATCTTGAACTGATCCCATGCCTCGTGTAAGTGATTGCAGTTGCTTGAAGAAAAATATTTTATCTCTGATATTTTGTTTTGTGGGAACCATTTTGCTAAGGCACGGACAAGCTCGGGCCATGATGTGATAGATTTAGGAGGTAAGTTTTGAAGCCATTTTTTTTCTTCTCCCGCCAACGAGTATTTGAATACCCGCGACCTCAATGCATCATCCGTCACGTTGTTTTATTTGTGCATGGCGCATACACCCAAGAAGTTCCTTAGGTGTTGCGTTGGATCATCATCCGTTGAGTTATGGAACCATCCTTCTGCCTTTAGCATCAGAATCAATCCATGATCTACTTTGAATGTAGAGGCACCAACTACCGGAGGGAGGACAACATTGGAGTCATCAATATATTCTTCGATTTCGGTAAAAGGGTTCTCCTCTTCATCATAATGAACATCGGCCATTTTCACCTAGTACACCAAACAAAACGAGCAACGTGTGATGGAATAGAAAAAGATATAAAGTAAAATACACAATATCTAGTAATTTAAAAACCGTATGCCCCGACAATGGCGCCAAAATTTGATACGCTCAAATTACACCTTAAATTAGTGTAAAGCGATCGATGTCAAATATAATAACCCAACAAGGTTGGGGTCGAATCCCACAGGGAATAGGCGTGAAAAGTTTACTTGGGTTGTGTGAATCTTAACTCAAATCGTATTTCTATTCCGTTAGTGTAACCAAAATATTGTAATTGATTGTGTGATAATTTAGTGAAATAGTAACAAGTATGATTAACTGGAGTTGTAATTAATTTGATTAATTAAACCAAGTTTGTGTCCCCTTTAATGAAGTGTAATGCCAATCAGTGTTAATATGATATATTTCTAATGGAAAGTCCTTTAGATATGCAAATGATTTCTAGATGACTACCCAATATTTTTGAATTGTTGGGTAGTATTTCCTCTTTATGAATTTTCCAAATATAAAAGAGTTGCAATGAAGAGTTATCAATTTATGCCAAATAAAACCCACTTATTCCTAAGCGATTCTATTAAACAAGGTTTAACACCTTGAGTCTTTGATATTTACTCCTACCAACCCTAACCCACTTTTCCAAGTAAAGAAAGAATTTAATGGCACTTGTTAATGTTTGCAACCACCAACAATAAATGAAGAATGAGAAGTAAATATATATCAACCAAACATTATATATATATATTCAATGTTAAACACCCATTAACATAACGCCCATTTAGGGTCCACAACCTTAGTATTTAAAGCTAGCTACTCATAATTACATAAAAAAAGTTGAGAATATATAAATGTCATCAAAGCTTACAAAATGCAAGAATCTTTACTTCTAAAGCTTCCAAAAGAGAGGAATATTCAAAGTGTGTATTGTAGCTCAAAAACCAGACAAGAATGACCCACGAAATTCCAATAAATTTATTTATAGTGGGCTGAAACGCGGGGTAAAAAACGGACAAAAATGCCCTTCTAGGTCAACTATGCGACCGCATTCCTGTCGCATAGCAGAAATACAGTTCGCATTCTTCACGAAGCCATCGCAGACTTGAACCCTAGTTCCAAGGTGCTCGTCGCATTCATGTTGTGCGGTCCGCATTGTTGATATGCGACCGCATAATAGCATCGCATTTCTAAACTCAGCTTTTGGCACCGGAGGTTTGCGGCTCGCAAACCTGTTATGCGATCACATAATGGACCACATTTTTGCACTTGAAAATTGCCAGACAAATTGTTGGACTATGCGATCCACCTGGGCATTATGCGGTCTGCATAGTAGATATGCGGTCCGCATTGTTGATTATGCGATCGCATTTTGTCCCTCTCTTGTCCATTTTCAGCTTTTTGATTTTGTTTACATGTTCTTGAGTCCTCCAACCTCATACACTGCAAAACATTAAAGTTACATAAGTATAAAAGACAATTTATTTCAAAACAAGCCAAAATCCAAGCAATTTGGTATTAATTATGCCGAAATTCTCCGGCACATAAATCGCCAGTTGAAGATTCGGGATTCTGACATTACGAAGACTGCTTTCAGGACCAGATATGGTCATTATAAGTTACTGGTTATGTCATATGGGCTGACCAATTCCCCAGCCGCGTTCATGCAATTGATGAACATCGTGTTTCAGCCTTACTTTGATTCTTTCGTCATTGTGTTCATTGATGACATCCTGGTATATTCTCGTAGCCAGGAAGAGCATGCTCATCATTTGAGAGTTGTGTTACAGAGGTTGAGGGAGGAGAAACTTTATGCAAAATTCTCCAAGTGTGAGTTTTTGCTTGGTTCAGTAGCTTTCTTGGGGCACGTGGTGTCTAGTGAGGGTATTGAGGTTGATCCAAAGAAGATTGAGGCTTTGCAGAGTTGGCCCAAACCGTCCTCAGCCACATAGATTAGGAGTTTCCTTGGTTTGGCGGGATATTATCGTCGCTTTGTGGAAGGATTCTCTTTTATTGATTCGCCTTTGACCATATTGACCCAGAAGGGTGCTCCATTCAGATGGTCTGTTGACTGTGAGAAGAGCTTTCAGAAGCTCAAGTCAGCATTGACCACAACTCAGGTATTGGTTTTGCCAACTGGTTTGGGTTCTTATACAGTCTACTGTGATGCTTCTAGAGTTAGCTTGGGAGCGGTATTGATGCAGGACGGTGGGGTGATTGCCTACGCGTCTAGAAAGTTGAAGGTGCACGAGAAGAATTATCCAGTGCACGATCTTGAGTTAGCTGCCATTGTTCATGCCTTGAAGATATGGCGTCATTATTTGTATGGAGTGCAGTGTGAGATCTTCACTAATCATCGTAGTTTGCGGTATCTGCTGAAGCAGAAGGACTTAAATTTGCGTCAGAGAAGGTGGTTAAAGCTTCTCAAGGATTATGACCTCACTATTTTGTATCATCCGGGGAAGGCCAATATAGTGGCCGATGCTTTGAGTCGCAGAGCCGAGAGTTTGGGGAGTCTAGCTTACCTTTCAGCAGCAGAGCGACCTTTAGCACTTGATGTTCAGGCTTTAGCGGGACAGTTGGTGAGATTGGATTTGTCAGAGCCTCCGCGGGTATTAGCTAGCATAGCTTCACGGTCTTCTCTTTATGATCAGATTAGAGCACGCCAATATGATGACCGACACTTGTTAGTTCTTAAGGATAGGGTCTATCGAGGTGATGCCAGAGATGTGACTATTGGTGATGACGGAGTTATGAGAATGCAGGGCCGTATTTGCATGCCCAATATGGATGGGCTACGAGAGTTGATATTAACAGAGGCCCACAGCTCGCGGTATTCCATCCATCAGGGTGCCGTGAAGATGTATCAGGATCTGAGACAGCAGTATTGGTGGAGGCGGATGAAGAGGATATTGTTGAGTATGTAGCGCGGTGTCTCAACTGCCAGCAGGTCAAGTATGAGCACCAGAGACCAGGTGGATTACTTCAGAGGTTAGATATTCCGGAGTGGAAGTGGGAGCGGATCACTATGGACTTTGTAGTTGGGCTTCCACGGACTTCGAAGGGTTTTGATGCTATTTGGGTCATTATGGATCGGTTGACCAAGTCCCCGCACTTCATTCCTGTCAGTACTACTTATACTTCAGAGCGGTTAGCTGGTATCTACATCAGGGAGATTGTCCGATTGCATGGGGTTCCAGTTTCTATCATTTCTGACAAAGGTACTTTGTTCACATCTCGGTTTTGGAGGGCCGTGCAGAGAGGTATGGGTACTCAGGTAGAGTTGAGCACTGCATTTCATCCTCAGACCGACGGGCAGTCAGAGCAGACTATTTAGATTTTGGAGGACATGTTGCGTGCCTGTGTGATTGATTTTGGTGGTTCATGAGATCAGTTTCTGCCACTTGCAGAGTTTGCATATAATAACAGCTACCAGTCCAGTATTCAGATGGCCCCGTATGAGGCTTTATATGGTAGGAGGTGTAGGTCTCTGGTTGGTTGGTTTGAGCCCGGTGAGGCTAGGCTATTGGGCACAAATTTGATTCAGGATGCGTTGGAGAAGGTGAAGTTGATTCAGGAGCGACTTCGCATGGCGCAGTCTAGGCAGAAGAGTTAGGCGGACCAGGATGTGTCTTTTATGGAATGTGATAAGGTACTGCTGAAGGTATCACCCATGAAGGGTGTTATGAGGTTCAGAAATAGGGGAAAGCTGAGTCCTCGGTTTATTGGTCCCTTTGAGGTACTTCAGAAGATTGGAGATGTGGCTTATAGACTTGCCTTGCCACCCAGATTGGTGAGTGTTCATCCGGTATTTCATGTGTCGATGCTCCGGAAGTATGCTGGTGACCCATATCATGTTTTGGACTTCAGCACAGTGTAGCTCGAGCGTGATATGTCATATGAGGTAGAGCCAGTAGCAACTTTGGATCGTCAGGTCAGAAAGTTGAGGTCCAAGGATATAGCTTCAGTAAAGGTACAATGAAGAGGTGAGCCAGTGGAGGAGGCTACTTGGGAGATCGAGCGGGAGATGCAGAGCAGATATCCTTACCTGTTTAAGACTCCAGGTATGTTTCTAGAACCGTTCGAGGATGAACGTTTGTTTAAGAGGGGGAGAATGTAATGACTAGGTCGGTCGTTACGTAGAACCTGCATTATAATTACTTTTTTGCCTTGGCATAGGTTGGTTATACTATTTATGATGTGTTAGAGTTGGTTGGCTCGGGTTCAGAATGGTTATAGTGAGAATTTATACACTTAACCTCTAAAAATAGCTTTATAGTTAGAAACGTCAACTGAGAGTTGACTTACTGGTAAACGACCTCGGAATGTTGATTTTATAGTTCAGATATCTTCGTTAGGTGATTTGGTACTTAGGAGCGTGTTCGGAATATTTTGTGATGTCCGGTGTAGAATTAGACTTGAATTGGCGAAAGTTAGTTTTTGGTGATTTCCGGTCGGCAGTTGAAAATAGGCTATCGGGGTCAGAATGGAATTACGGAAGTTGGATCAGGTTTGTAATGTCATTTTGGATATGTCTGCAAAATTTTAAGTCAATCGGAGGTGTTTTGTATAGTTTCGGCATCGTTGGTGGAATTTAGGAATTTCAAAGTTCATAGGTTTGAATTTGATGTTATTTTGGGTTTTCCGAGGGTGCAACTAAGTTTGAATGATCATATATTATATGTTGGTATGTTTGGTTGGGGTCCCAAGGGGCTCAGGACGATTTTGAGTGGTTAACGGGAAACATTTGGGACTTTGAAATGTGCAACTTCAGCTGCTGGTTATCATTCTATTGATGTAACCGCACCTGCGGATGTTTGATCGCAAGTGCGGGCCCGCAGAAGCAGACAGGGCTCCGCAGGTGCAGAGGTTGACTGGTCAGTATAAAGTCGCAGGTGCAGACACTTGACTGCACCTGCGAGGTCGCAGGTGCGACAGTGTAGCCGTAGTTGCAGAATTCCTTGGGTTAATGAAAAACCGCAGGTGCGGTCCACCTGAGCGCAGGTGCAGACCGCAGGTGCGAGATTTTGGCCGCAGGTGCGAAAATTCTGGACAGAAAAGTATAAAAAAGGGGGCTTCACGATTTTTAACCCTCTTTTCACCATTTTTGTGCGGGTTCCGAGCTTTTTGAGGATTTTTGAAGGGGAAATCGTGTGTTCTGCATTAAGGTAAGATATTTGGAATTATTAACTCGATTATATGTGATTAAGGACAAAGTAATAGTGTTTAATTGGTGAAAATCAGTAGAAAAAGGTGAAATTAGGGCTTGAGATTATGAGACCTTTTAAGGGTTATTTGAGGGATCATTTGGACTCCGATTTCAGAGTTCTTTATATGTACGGACTCGTGAGATGATGTGGATCTTTTGGTATAAATTTGTAGAGTTCCGAGATGTGGTCCCTGGGGTCTGGTTTTGGCTAATTTCGGGTTGTGTATAAAGTTGATATTTTTCGATTGGAGTTCATTCCCTTAGCATAATTTGATGTGAAAAATATGAACTTGATAGATTTGGTGTAACGACCCGACCGGTCCTTTTGAGCTCTAGCACATTGTTTAGCAGTTTGAGGTCATGAGCAGCTTCATTTAAGGTATTATGACTCGTACGCATGGTCAGAATTGAAATTCGGGAAGTTCGGGTGTATTTGGAAAGAGAATTATCATCTAAGAAACCTTAAGTAGGAAGAATCGGCTAAGAGTGGGATTTGGAGTAAATGACCTCGGAATCAGGATCTGAAGGTACCAGCACGTTCGTATGATGATTTCGGACTTAGGCGTATTTTCGGATTAGGTTTTGGATAACCCGAGAGCGTTTCAGAATATATTGCGGAAGATAGCATTTTATAAGAAATTTCATAAGTTTGGGTTGGAAGGCATTTTAGTGTTATAGATGTTCGTTTGGGATTCCGAGTCTGGGAATAGCTCAGTATGGTGATTCTAGAGTTAGGAGCGCGATCGGAAGCGAATTCGGATGTCCGGGGGTCATTTTGAAGTCATTTGGCTAAAGATAGAAACTTGAAGGTTTTGAAGAATCCGACCGGAAGTGGAAATTTTGATATCGGGGTCGGAATGCAATTCCGGAAGTTTGAGCAGGTCCGTAATGTCGAATATGACTTGCTTGCAAAATTGGTGTCATTCCGAGTAGTATAGATCGGTTCGGCGCATTGTTAACGAATTCAAGAACTTAAAGTTCTTAAGTTTTATTATAGGGGTTTTGAGGTGTGATTCTGAGTTTTAGCGTTGTTTTGGGCGTTCCGAAGGCTCGAGCAAGTCCGTGGGATGATTTGGGACTTGTTGGTACGTTTGGTTTGAAGTTTCGAAGGCTCAGGTGAGTTTCTGGTAGGTCTCGGGATGTCTTTAGGATTAAAACATAGCTGTTGCAGGTCAGAGAAGTCAAATCTCTGAACCCACCACCGTCGTCCGTGGTCCTTTTTGTGCTGACCGCGCTTGGGGCCTTCGCGTCCGCGGTCGTTTTTTCGTGGTCCGCGGTGGAGAAGCTAGGTCACTGGTCCAACTTCGGAGGCCTGTATCTTTTGTTATAAAAGAAACTTTGAAATGATTCAAAAACGAAAGTTGTAGCCCTTCATGTCTAGTGTCCAAAAAGGTAAAGAAATCGTAATTTGGACATCTGTAAAGAATGTTATGGCCAAAATATTAAAGCATGTCACTGCACTCATTTTTTCTTGGTTTTCTTCACTTTTTCTTGATTTTTCCACCGAGGTCCGCGGTCGTTTTTGTGCGGACCGCGGTGGGGGCCTGAGAGGGTATAAATAAGTGGGATTTTTAGTTATTTTTCATTTTTCAAAACCCCAAAAACCTAAGAGCCGATTTTCCAAACACTCTTTCTTCTCCAAAACATTTGTAAGTGATTTCTAACTCGTTTTCTTCACTCCTTAATTTCTTTTTACAAGATTTCATCCTAGAATCTAGGGTTTTCATGGTGGAATTGGGAATTTTGGGTAAAACCTAAGTATATTGAAATTTGGGGATTTAGACCTCAAATTGAGGTCGGATTCCAAAACCATTTATATATCCGAACTCGGGGGCAAATGGGTAGTCGGGTTTTGGTCCAAATTTCGGGTTTGGACCGAGCGGGCCCGACTTCGATTTTTGACTTTTTGGGAAAAGACTTTAGAAAACTCACTTCCATACATTAGAATTGATTCATTTAGAATTTATTGATATAAGTAAGTCACTTGTGGCTAGTTTCGAGTCCTTGGAAGACGAGTTTGAAGTTTCAGGCGCCTTCTTGACCCGGAAAGTAGGTACGACATGAGGTGAGTCTCCTTTCTAACCTCGTAAGAAGGAATTGTCCCCATAGGTGATTTAAATGTCTATGTGCTAATGTTTGTGGGGGCTACGTACGTACAAAGTGACGAGAGTCAGTACGCGGCGACTATTATTATTATGTCCGGGTAGTTAGACCCACATCATGCCTTGCGTTCTTTCTAGAAATGAATTTTATGCTTTATGAATTTATGTTATATGAAACTTTGGTTTCCCTGAGATCACAGAAATTGGCAATTTAAAGGAATTGTTCATTGAAAGTAATTTAAGAAAATGTTGTATGTGCATGTGACCGCTTCGCAATTTACATTCCGCGAGCAGAGTGTTATTTCCCCCACTCTCATGTGAGCGGGCCATACGCCACAGCGGATTGAAAGCTATATTCATGGTTCAGGCCGTTCGACCCTCGGTAGTGCACAAATATGATTATTATGATGGCTCAGGCCGGTTGTCCTTATCCTGTATGCGTATGCTAAATTGTTAAATGATTTCATGGATAATGACTTGACAGGTATTTAGTGGAAAATGAAGTAGAAATTATTTATTTACTTCCAGTGTTTATTGAATTGCAGTTACTTTTAAAGTTTACAATTTTTATTACCCTCGTATGCCTTTTGCTGCTGTCATATATTGTTAAATTATATTGTTGGACCCTAGTGAGTGTCAAGTCAACCTCTCGTCACTACCTCTTCGAGATTAGACGGGATACTCACTGGGTACATATTTACTTATGTACTCATGCTACGCTTGTTGTGCATTTCTATTGCACAGATACTTTCATAGCAATGTGGTCAGCACCGGAGACTTAGGCGAGCTGCATCATCCGGAGGTGACCCGCAGCCTACAGAGTCTCCCTCGCATTGTATTTAATTTCATTTAAAATTTCCTTTCCACTAGTATTTCGGACAAGCTTTGTAGAAATTGTAAAATTCTTAGAAATTGATCATGTACTTGTGACACCGGGTTCTAGGATGTATTTGGGTTGTATTTTTATTAAATTGGAAAAATAGACTGTTGCTTTTACTTAATGGATTTTTATCTAGTTATTATGTATTAAAGTGAAAGGTAACAATTTCGAAAATATTAAAACATGAATTTATTTCAACTAATTAATGATTGGTTTGCCTGACAGTGGTGTCCGGCACCATCACGACCTTATGGATTTTGGGTCGTGACAACATGGTATCAGAGCGCTAGATTCCCTTAGGTCTCACGAGTCATGAGCAAGTCTAGTAGAGTCTTGCAGATCGGTACAGAGACGTTTGTACTTATCTTCGAGAGGCTACAGGGATGTTAGGAGTACTTCCCTTCTTGATCCCTCATCGTACGATTTGATTCCTTTAAGGATTATGCCTATGTTTCTTCCTACTCAATCTTACGCGTCGCGAAGCGCTTGCTACGAATCAAGGATTTGAGGAATTTTAATGATACTATGGATGTGGTGCAGGATGTTTCTCCCTGCGAAGTTGATTGGGGCTATTGTCGTGGCTATGCAGAAGAGTAATATGTTAATTCAGCCAGTAGAAGTGATTCTGAGAAGTTTGAGATTATGCTCTAGTTGTGATGATGCTTACGATTGGTTATCGCGCGATGCCGATATGATGGTAGAAGGCTTGCCCATATGTAGGGGTGATGAATGGTTTGAAGGGAGGTCTTCTCAGGGCATGATTTCGAGATTTCAGTATTTTAGTTTCGGCGGAGGAAAGGCATTTGGACTATGAATGGTCCGGTTCGGATTGATAAAGTAGTAAGACTTGGTGTATTCAAGTGAGGTGGAATATGCACCTGTGTTGTGATATCGTCGTCATTGATCGAATGGAATGTGTTAAGTTCATCGGTGCCATGGCTTCTTCGGTGGAATGGGGTCAGAGTACTGTGAAGAAACATTGAAGAAGCGGTTGTTAGAGGTCATGGTGTGTTGTGGTTCAGTATGGAATAAGCATTTCTAATGAAGGCAGCTCGAGGGAGATGATCATCAGAGAGTTTTGAAGTTATGGGGATTTGCTAGTTTAAGCGCTACAGGGGATGATATTGAATTGAGGCAATGATTGGACAGCATACGATGAAGGAAGACATATGAGGAAATGTCAAGCGGGGGCTAAAATTCTAAAAAGCCCAAGCGTAAGGAAAGGAAATCAGGTAATGCTTAAGGAATAAGGTTAACCAAAGTGGGAGAGCGGCATCATAGTGGTGAATTAGAAGATATGGTAGTGCATTTAGTAGATGTCTATGTGGAGCGAACGGACTGGTAAAGTTGGTGAATCAGAACATGCTTAGGATGGGGTATTCATGTGGTAGAGAGTGTGCATTACTGCGTCGTTGGAAGGTGTCAGTTGGTGATTTCCACATGTGGGTTATCTCATGTGAATAGGTTAGCGGTTGTGTGGTCGGCAAGCTTCTACGAGGGATTCTAGTGGCTGCTTGGTAGGAGGCCGAATGTGTGAATGCTACTAGAGGATTGGAGTATTTAGGGAAGGCTAACGGAGGAATTCGGAAGAATTGGACAGATTAGTTGAGCAAGATTATGTTAACAAAGGAGGAGGGATTCCATCATGGGTCTAGAGTAGTGCAAGGAGTAGCTTCGGGCTAAGTGGGGGAGTCCCACCGCCTACAGTTTGGTTGTAGGATTATCTTCTCATGGGGGTTGCGGATTGTCGGCGTATTGGCAAGTTATTATAGCTGAGGGAGAGGAGTAAAAGGGTAATTGTGCATGGGATTTGTTAAATGTGTGCAAAGCTGGCCCTATCGGATCAGGGTTATGTTTGGGAAGATTCATAAATTTTTCTTAAGGCATAGGCGAGTGGTAAGGGTAGTGACTCAGTCACGTACTTCGTTGAGGGGATGTTCATGTGTTGGAAGAGCCTTGGAGTTGATTGTATTCGGGGACAGTCAGAGTGGGTGACTCTCAATAGCGGTCCTAGTGAATTCGAAGGTTGAGAATGCGTTGTTTGAGGGTTTCAGGAAGTAGTGTGGTTAAGAATCGAGCTTTTGCAGTGTAATTTCCGAGGGAGGAAAATAGTTGGAATGTTCTATGTCATTTTTGAGCATGTAGAAGAGTATTGGAGGAATGAGAGAAATAAACTTCGGGTTGTAGAATGATTATCAAAAGGGTATGAGACGGTTTGCGGGATTTAGACAGCATGGTCTTGTGAGATTAGGTCACTCAAGAGGAGCGTGGATTTTGGTTCACAATGTTTTGGATGAAGCTATTGTTATCCTAAGTCAAGTTAAGGATGAATAAGAAGAAGATAGATTGGTTGGCCATGGTTGAAATGGCACATGTACGGCAGTGATCCATCTCGTCAGGGTGATTAAATTAAGCGTGTGGTTTGTGCCGGCGTGGACGGGGCTTGTCGGCCGCCGTAATAGATCGTAATTGGAAGAATTCAAGCATTATGGCTTGTCAAGTGTAGGGGGGTTCCGGGAAGGATTAAGGTGATATAGACCACTACTTAAGGATTTGCATGTTGGGTGATTGTGAGAATTCACTTTTGTGTTGTTATGGTTCTCTTGAATTTAGATAAGTAAATGTTTCTATTTGATGAAGCGCTCACCCTAATGATGGTTCAGGAGTTATGATGGAATTCTTGCGCTATTTCATACCGGCATGTCGGGTGCAGTAAACAGTAGGGAACTGGGAGTAAGGATTGAGATTGCGGCTCGGTGTTAACAAGGATGTCATGAGCTCGGATGAGCGAGAAAAAGGGGTTTGAAAGTCCAGAGTAAGCTGGTGTTATCTTCAGTGTCACCTGAGATCGATGTTCGGTGTAAGAGGCTTGCACCCTCGTTATGAGTTCTTGACTTGTTTTACGACATTGATGGGGTCGGTGGTATGGATGTGCAGACTTGTTACTTTGTGTGGAAGGTCGTGGGAGCGTGACCACGGGAAGATTGTATAAGTGTGACTTGTGGCCACTTGATTGATTGAAGGTTTAGACCAAGTATAAGGAAGTGTAATGTTGCTTGTTTGAAAGTGTATGCCTGGAAGGCGCTCAGTTCATTTCCGTTGTGGGTTATGGGGTGTTTTCCCGGCTGTGATGGTGGTTCTTGCGTGTTATGCGAGGAAGTGGGTTATTATGGACCTAGGTCAAGCTATTATCTTAGTTCAGTGTGAGCAGAATTGGCTTGAAGTGCGCAAATGGATGAAACAGGGCTATGGGCTTCATGTAAGTCATATGTGTTCATTTTAGTATAGCGCTCCTCAAGGAGGGGCGTTGGAATATCATATGTTGTTCCGTCTCCGTCAAATTCATGTATATTATGATTGTGCCGTATGAGTTGTGAAAAGGCTTGATAGATCCCTATGTGTTGAGTCTCCGTGTAGTGATGATGTTATGTGAGAAGGAGAGCTCTTGAGATTCAGAGTATATATATCGCACCTCAGTTGTGCTTAAGTTTTGTAGCATATGACTCTATCAGTCTCCCCAGGATGGTATTATGCACCTAGCGTGCTTATGACAGATATTTAGTATTTTGCAATAGTGAGCAATTCAGCTCCGTGTATATCTCCTTATGCGAATTTTATGATGGAATCGGGTGGCACGCCGCCACGGGTATGTTATTTGGATCGGGTTGCACGCCGCAATAATGTGATATTGATTAAGGTCCCTATAATTATTTTTCTTGTGTTTACTTCCTATTTTCTGAGGAAAGTTCATATTCGTTGCGTGAGTTGAGTAGTCCATTCCTAAGTCATTTCCTTATGTATCATATTCGAATTGTGTCCTATTGGCGCATTGTGGCATCGTGTGAGACTGTCAGTTATGTCTGGGGTGATTGGTTATCTGAGCAGCTCATACTGGGTGAGACGAGATTATTGGATCAGGGATCAGTGCGATGGGATTTTGTGAAGTATGGTAGAGAACAAATACCAGTATTTTGGTAGTAATGAGGTGATGATTTTAGTCAAAAAGGAGAGGATCCATGTTTGGTTAACTCTGCAATTAGTTAGCAATTTCTACACATCTCCTCCGTTGTGGTGGTATCGTCGGCATTATAGCAAGATGTTATGTATATCAGCAGATTCATTGGGAGCATCAGATTCATGGAATTTTGGCTATTAAGGTTCAGGGAATGCCATTATGGTTAGATAAGGAAATATGCGGTGTATGGTGCTAAATTCAGCAAAGGTATGCAGCCATGTCTTGGTACCTCGTGTAGTAGTTGATACGGTGTTTTTATATTGGAAATAGGCCTCACAAAGTAATTTCAGGTGTTGGAACTTGGTTCTGAGCTTATTATATGGATAAAAGGGAATATCTTCAGATTTGATCAAGCTAATGTACTCAACTGGGTTGTGGTGGCACGGGCAGGTGCTCGAGGTGTTAAACAGTGATTTCAGATAACCCCAGAGTAGTTCTTGGCACATTCGAGGATGAACGTTTGTTTAAGTGGGGGAGAATGTAACGACCCGACTAGTTTTTTTGAGCTCTAGCGCGTCGTTCAGCAGCTTGAGGTCATGAGCAACTTCATTTCAGGTATTATGACTCGTACGCATGATCGGAATTGAAATTCGGGAAGTTCGGGTGTATTTGGAAAGAGATTTCTCATCTCAGAAACCTTAAGTTGGAAGAATCGGCAAAGAGTAGAATTTGGAGTAAACGACCTCGAAATCAGGATCTGAAGGTTCCAGCAGGTTCGTATTATGATTTCGGACTTGGGCGTATATCCGGATCGGGTTTTGGATAACCCGGGAGCGTTTCGGCGTATATTGCAGAAGATAGCATTTTAGAAGAAATTTCATAAGTTTGGGTTGGAAGGCATTTCAGTGTTATAGATGTCCGTTTGGGATTCTGAGTCTGGGAATAGCTTCGTATGGTGATTCTGGAGTTGGGAGCACGATCGGAAGTGAATTCGGATGTCCGGAAGTCATTTGGCTAAAGATAGAAACTTGAAGGTTTTGAAGAATCCGACCGGAAGTGGAAATTTTGATATGAGGGTCGGAATGTGATTCCGGAAGTTTGAGTAGGTCCGTAATTTCGAATATGACTTGCTTGCAAATTTGGTGTCATTCTGAGTAGTATAGGTCGGTTCGGCGCATTGTTAACGAATTCAAGAACTTAAAGTTCTTAAGTTTGATTCTAGGGGTTTTGAGGTGTGATTCTGAGTTTTAGCGTTGTTTTTGGGCGTTCCGAAAGCTCGAGCAAGTCCGTGGGATGATTTGGGACTTGTTGGTACTTTTGGTTTGAAGTTCCGAAGGCTCGGGTGAGTTCCGGGTAGGTCCCTGGATGTCTTTAGGCTTACAACATAGCTGTTGCAGGTCAGAGAAATAAAATCTCTGAACCCACCACCGTGGTCCGTCGTCCTTTTTGTGCTGACCGTGGTGGGGGCCTTCGCGGCCGCGGTCATTTTTTCGTGGTCCGTGGTGGAGGAGCTGGGCCACTGGTCCCACCTCGGAGGCCTATATCTTTTGATCTACAAGGAATGTTGAGATGATTCAAAACGAAAGTTGTATCCCTTCATGTCTAGTTTCCAGAAAGGTAAAACAATCGTAATTTGGACATCTGTAGAGAAAGTTATGGTCAAAATACTAAAGCATGTCACTGCAGTCATTTTTTCTTGGTTTTCTTCACTATTTCTTGATTTTACCACCGAGGTCCGCGGTCGTTATTGTGCGGACTGCGGTGGGGGCCTGAGAGGGGTATAAATAAGTGGGATTTTTTAAGTTATTTTTCATTTTTCAAAACCCCAAAACGTAAGAGGCGATTTTCCAAACACTCTTTCTTCTCCAAAACATTTGTAAGTGATTTCTAACTCATTTTCTTCACTCCTTAACTTCTTTTTACAAGATTTCATCCAAGAATCTAGGGTTTTCATGGTGGAATTGGGAATTTTGGGTAAAACCTAAGAATATTGAAATTTAGGCATTTTGACCTCAAATTGAGGTCGGATTCCAAAACTATTTATATATCCGGGCTCGGGGGCGAATAGGTAATCGGGTTTTGGTCCGCATTTCGGGTTTGGACTGAGCGGGCCCGGGTTCGATTTTTGACTTTTTGGGGAAAGACTTTAAAAAACTCACTTCCATACATTAGAATTGATTCATTTAGCATTTATTGATATAATTAAGTCACTCGTGGCTAGTTACGAGTCCTTGGGAGACGAGTTTGATGTTTCGGGCGCCTTATTGAACCGGAAAGTAGGTTCCACACGAGGTGAGTCTCCTTTCTAACCTCGTAAGAGGGAATTGTCCCCATATGTGATTTAAATGACTATGTGCTAATGTTTGTGGGGGCTACGTACATACAAAGTGATGAGAGTCCATACGCGGCGGCTGTTATTGTTATGTCCGGGTAGTTAGGCCCACATCATGCCTTGCGTTCTTTCTAGAAATGAATTGTATGCTTTATGAATTTATGTTATATGAAACTTTGGTTTCCCCGAGATCACATAAATTGGTAATTTAAAGGAATTGTTCATTGAAAGTAATTTAAGAAAATGTTGTATGTGAGTGTGACCGCTTAGCAATTTACATTCCGCGAGCGGAGTGTTATTTCCCCCACTCTCATGGGAGCGGGCCGTACGCCACAGAGGATTGAAAGATATATTCATGGTTCGGGCCGTTCGACCCTCGGCAGTGGACATATATGATTATTATGATGGCTCAGGCCTGTTGTCCTTATCATCTATGCGCATGCTAAATTGTTAAATGATTTCATGGATAATGACTTGACAGATATTTGGGGGGAAATGAAGTAGAAATTATTTATTTACTTCCAGTGTTTATTGAATTGCAATTACTTTTAAAGTTTACTATTTTTATTACCCTCGTATTCCTTTTGCTGCTGTCATATATTGTTAAAGTATATTGTTGGACTCTAGTGAGTGTCAAGTCGACCTCTCGTCACTACTTCTTCGAGATTAGACGGGATACTCACTGGTACATATTTATTTATGTACTAATGCTACGCTTGCTGTGCATTTCTATTGCACAGATACTTAATTAGCAATGTGGCCGGCACGTGAGACTTAGGCGAGCTGCATCATCCGGAGGCGACCCGCAGCCGACAAAGTCTCCCTCGCATTGTATTTACTTTCATTTAAAATTTCCTTGTCCACCGGTATTTCGGACAAGCTTTGTAGAAATTGTAAAATTCTTAGAAATTGCTCATGTACTTGTGACACCGGGTTCTGGGATGTATTTGGGTTGTATTTTTATTAAATTGGAAATATAGACTGTTGCTTACTTAATGGATTTTTATCTAGTTATTATGTATTAAAGTGAAAGGTAATGATTTTGAAAATGTTAAAACAGGAATTTATTTCAACTAATTAATGATTAGCTTACCTGACAGTGGTGTCCGGCGCCATCACGACCTTATGGATTTTGGGTCGTGACATTTGGAGCACTCGGAAGTTGATTCGAGAGGCAAGCGTGATGCGGAATAGCTTTTCGAGCTAGTTTGAGGTAAGTAATGTCTTTAAATCCTGTCTTGAGGGTATGAAACTGCGGACTTTACATCCTTTCACGGTTTTGCAATGACGCACACACTGGATGACGAGTGTGGGGCGTGCACGAATTGGAAATATGTTCCTTTTTAGGCAACTATTGAGTTGCAAAACTGCTTTTAAAGCATATGTTTCATAGTATTACTATGTTTTGATATATTTGGGCTATAAGCCATGTTTGGGACCTAGTGCCGATCTGTTTTGACCCCTTGGGAGCTACTTTCCTGATATTCCTCACTTATTATATTATGATTTTACACTCAGTCTTTCTTGTGAAATTGTTGACACTCCTATTTGATGATATTACTATTTCTTGAAATGAAATACTATTTATGGGTCGAGAACCCCATTTATTTATGGCCCCTCCGGAGGCTGTACACACACCCAGTGAGCGCAAGTACCTACTGAGTGCGAATGCCGAGTGACGAGTGATTGGAAGGTATGAGTGACTGTGAGGTGCTGAGTGACTATTACTGAGTGATGGTGAGGCGTTGAGGGAATATTTATGAGTGATGATTATGCCGGAGGGGCAGTTTTATGATGATATTTTATTGAATTTTGATTATGATTCACTTCATTTTTTATACTCATATTTTTGGGAGTTCTACTGAGAAATATTGGAAAAATATACTTGTTTCAAAGGATTTTTACGGAAACCGGTTTTCGAACTTATGTACACTTTATTGAGACTTGATATTTTACGGTTTGTGGGTTGGTGTATTTGTTGTTGTGTGGTTCTTATCTTCAGACTTGATTTATTTTTATTACTACTGAGTTGGCGTACTCATCATTACTCCCTGCACCTCTGTGTGCAGATTCAGGTACTGGTTCTAAGTAGTAGCCATCTAAGTTCGTTTATCGGCAACATTTGGGATTTGCGAGGTAACTGTCCAGCGTCCACAACTTCTCCATTTCCCTTCCTTCATTAGGATTAGTATTTTATTCCGAGACATTGTTTATGACATTAGCAGTGTTACTTTTATTCTTAGATGCTCGTGATCGGTTGACTCCAGTTCTGGGCGTTTTGTTTAGACTGTCAGGTTATATTATGCTTGCTTAAAGACTTAGAGAAATTTTTATACTTATTATGCTGGTTATTAATGATTGGAGAAACTTTAGTAAAACAAATGTGTAGTTATGTGATGGTTGGCTAGTCTAGTTCCACGATAGGCGCTATCACGACCTGTTAGGATTTGGGGTCGTGACACGATGCCACCTACATGAGGACCGTGACAACCCTTTTCCATGACGTGATCCATAAGGAGATTTAAGTATATGTGGATGACATCATCATTAAATAACAGAAGACTGCAGATTGTTTAAGTGACTTGAGGAAGTTCTTCGAATGATTACGAAGGTACAATTTGAAGCTGAATCTTGCGGGGTGTATATTTTGAGTTCCCGCAGGAAAATTGTTGAGTTTCATCTTCAGCAGGAATGGTATAGATCTAGATCCCTCGAAAATCAAAACTATTCAGGAATTGCCTCCTCCTAAAATCAAAAAGGATGTAATGAGATTTCTCGGGAGATTGAATTACATCGGTAAGTTCATAGCTAGTCAACAGTAATCTTTGAACTGATTTCAAGTTGTTGAAGAAAGTTGCCACCACGAAATGGAAAGAATAATGTCAAAAAGCTTTCGACAGAATCAAGGAGTACTTAATAAGTCTACTAGTGCTGGTTTCTCTTTAACCTAGGATGCCACTACTACTATAATTTTTTGCCTTGAATAATGCATTTGGATTCATGTTGGGGCAACGGGACGAGACAGGAATGAAGAACAAACTATCTACTACCAGAGCGAGAAACTCACAATGTGCAAAGCTAGATACACCTTGTTGGAATGAATATGATGTGACTTAACTTGGATGTCTTAGAAGTTTAGACATTACTTGTCGGCATATACTACATACTATATGATATCCGGACTCGACCTGCTCAAGTACATCTTTCAGAAGCCAATGCCTACCGGAAAATTTTAAAATGGCAGATCCTTCTCAGGGTGTTCGACAACGTGTACGTGATGCAGAAAGCCATTATAAGACAAGAATTGGCCGATAATCTCGTAGAAAACTCGGCGGACAAAGAATACAAACCACTAATTATGTATTTCCTAGATGAAGAAGCGTTACTTGCCAAAGAGGACATTTTGGAGTCGTACCCTGGATCAAAGATGTTCTTTGATGGAGCCGCAAATTTCAAAAGAGTAGGAATCAGGGCAGTATTAGTCTACAAATCAGAACAACATTATCTTATTTCAGCAATGATAATTCTCCCTTGTACAAATAATATGGAGGAGTATGAAGCATGCATCCTTGGGATTAGGATGACAGTCGATATGAACATCAAGGAACTTTTGGTCATATGAGATTCTAATTTGCTGATCCACCAAGTCCAAGGAGAATGGAACACCAAGAAAGTCTAGATTCTTCCGTACTTGCATTGAGATAGTTAATTGTTTCTGAAGTTCACCAAGATCGAGTTCAAACATGTCCCCCAAAACAAGAATGAGTTTGCCGATGCTTTTGCAATATTGTCATCCATGATTCAACACTCAGACAAGAATTACATTGACCCCATCGAAGTAGAGATTCGGGACCAACATGCATATTGCCCTCACATATATGAAGAACCAGATGGCAAGCCTTGGTATCATGACATCAAAATATTTCTCGAGGTAAGAGAATATCCAAATAGTTCCACTATCGGTCACAAGCGAGCATTAAGAAGACTAGCAAATCACATTTTCCTTAATGGAGAAGTCCTATACAAGAGGACCTCAGCCTTGGGTCTGTTAAGGTGTGTAGATGCTTCTGAAGCAACAAAATTATTGGAAGAAATACATGCAAGAACATGCGGCCTCAAATGAATGACTTCACTTTAACCAGAAAGATTCTAAGGGATGGATATTTTTGGATGACCATGAAAATGGACGTTGTTCGCTATGTGTAGATATGTGATCAATGCTAGATTCACGAGGATTTCATCAGGGTCCCGCTGAATGAGATAAACATAATGGGTTCCCCATGGTCATTCGCCGCTTACGGAATGGAAGTAATTGGGCCCATATAACCAAGCACATCAAATGGACATTGTTTCATCTTGGTATCCATCGATTACTTCACTAAATGGCTCGAAGCTTCCACATACAAGGCTGTTAGGGAGAATGTGGTTGAATATTTAGTCTTTAACAACATAGTCTATTAATTCGGGATTTAAGAGTCAATCATAACTGATAATGTAGCCAACCTCAACAACAAATTCATGAGGGAGATTTGCGAGAAGTTCATAATCGTTCATCGTAATTCCACAATATATATGCCAAAGATGAATGGAGCAGTTGAATAAGCCGACAAAAACATCAAGAGGATCTTGTGAAAGATAGTGGACAATCACGGTTCACATGAAATAGCATGAAAAGCTAACATTTTCCCTACTTGGTTACCTCACCACAATGAGGACATCTACTTGGTCAATGCCATACATGTTGGTATATGGTACTGAGGCCGTAATACATGCAGAGGTCGAGATACCATCTTTAAGACTCATATAGGAAGCCAAGTTGGAAGACGCAAAATGGATACGTCTTAGGATCATCGATGAAAAGAGGATGGATGCAGTTTTTATGGTCAGTTGTATGAAAATAGGATCGCCAATTCATTTAACATGAAAATGATACCTCGGAAGTTCACACCAGGGCAATTTTTCTTGAAGAAAATATTCCCCCATCAAGAAGAAGCTAAAGGGAAGTCCACGCCAAATTGGCAGAGTCCTTATATGGTCCATCGGTTACTGTCAGGAGGAGCATTAATATTTTTAGAGATGGATGGCAGGTTAAGCACAAAGCCCATCAATTCAGATGCAATCAAGAGATACTAAATTTGAAGATAATAGAGTTAGGGTTGTTGTGTAACAGAGCTACGCTCAACATGATTTCCCACGGTGGGATACATAGGCAACCCATGCAGGGTCTGATCCCCCTATTTAAATAGAAAGTCCAATTATTATTTTCATGTATTCTGAACTACGCCATGACTTTATTTCCTTTGGTAGTAACACGTAGACATTCCCCGCCGGATTCAGTCACATATTTTAATGGAACTACATTTTGACCTTTTTCCATTTGGATACGTAGGCATTCTTAGTCAGACTCGATCATAGCATTTCTAATTATTCCATCATTTTACATTTATTGTATTCGAACTACATCTTGACATAATTCCATTCTGATATGTAGACATTCTTAGACAGACTCGATCATAGAATTTCTAATTATTCCATCATTTTGCATCTATTGTAATCGAACTATGTTTTGACCTAATTTCGTTTGGATACGTAGGCATTATGAGTCAGACTCAATCATTTAATGTTTTATTTACTCTTATCCTCGAACTATGCTCACACCTAATTCTTTTGGATATGTAGGCAACCTGAAAAGGTTCGGTCATTACCCTAGGAAAGCCTTTGCAATGCATAGCCAAGATTAGGAAATGATCCCGTAAGCGAGGAAACTTCATCGTCCGAGGCGTATCAAGAATATCACCATCAGCAAATTAGAGCCATCCAGAAATGATAATCGCATCGAGGGAAGTGTAAAACCGTGTCCTAATCTAGCACGACGTCGTTTGCTATAAACATAAAAGATTTTATTTTATTTTTAAAATACTACTTTTTCCGCCGGCCAAACTTCATGGCATAATCCACTAGATATGGGGTATGGGCAGGCTCACGATCAATACAAATCAACGCCCATCCCCTACTAAGAATTTTATTTGAGTGCAGGATGGATAGGAATCAAAGGGTGCCAAATAACACCACAATCGACGCCAGACCTGCTACAACCTTATGAGCTCTCAATCCTCCTTTATTGTTCAATTCATTTTAGTCTCATACAACTAAAACGAACTTTGAATTCTTTGCAGGTGTCGCACGCCAAACGTCCAATACAACCAAATCATATCGTCCGCTTAGCCAATCAGAGCACCTTGTACATATTACACTATCTGTTTTTCCAATCAAAGCCCCTTCTATATATTATGCCATCTGCATTGCCGAACTGAGTGCCTTGTAAAGATTTCACCGTCCATTCTGTCAATCCAAGTTCATTGTATAGTCGTAAAGTACGCCCTGTTTCATTTTATAGTCGTAAAGTTCATCCCGGACGCATCATCAGATCATATAACTACCATGTCTCTCCACCAAATCAGAGATTTTAGATAGATCGTTGCAAACCTTGTCACCAACTTCGCTAATTGAAGGATGGACCAATTGATTTCATCACCAGCTTTACCGATCAACGACCCCAATGAGTTTTTCAATCAAGGGTATATCTTGGGCATGCTCATTTATTTTCTTATTTCTTATCTTGAATGTCTTGATGTTTTACTTGTGCAGCTTACAAGAGTTTTTACATTCTTGCTTGGTTCAAATTCAAATACGCCCATCGCGGGGAGATTCAAATTCAAAATCAAATACTCTCATCGCGCGGATATTGAAATTAAAGTCAAATTCAAGTCGAATATTCCTATTGTAAGGAAATTCAAAGTCAAAGTCAAAGTCAAATGCTCCGACAACTTCAGAATGGTGCACAACCTCGACATCCTAAATAATGCTCCACATCTTGTAGTCTTCAAAGTTCAAACATCCCGTCCCCGACATCCCAAATAATGCTCCACAGCTCAGAGGCTTCAAAGTTAAAACATCCCGTTCCTGGCATCCCAAATAATGCTCTACAACTCGGAGGCTTAGATTCAAACATCCAATCGCCTAGAGATCCTAAACAAAAGGCTAGCCACTATCCGTGCATTGTTGTTCCTACATATTTATATTATATCCTAACATATTTAAATATATGGGTATGCGTGTATCTTCTATTTTTCCGGTTCAAACACTACAACGTGGAACTTCCTCTAAGAAGTAAACCAGGTTACACCGCTAATGAGGGGCAACAAACGCATAAGCGAGCCAAGGATCAAGTCTCCAACTCAGTAGAATGCCAAAATTGTCAAAATCCTTCTAAAATCTGTAATCAAGCTGTAATTCAGAAGTCATTAGGTCTCAAAATCATTCGGTCTTGTAGTATTGTTATGACACGATATTGGGGCAATTCCTGCAATCAAAACTCTCTCCAAATCATCATTCTAGATGTATGTGATCCTTGTTAAGCCAGAGGTATGTGACGATTAAAAATCGGATTTCGGCTACAATCTCATAGGTCACGGTCTTTCAAAATTTCGTACACCATCTCTGCAGTATTTACCTGATGTCGGGGCAAAATTGGTCATTAGGTTAATTTCTTTGCCCGCAAAATTTTTTATCGTCTCCGGTAAAACAGGGGCAACTGTTGATGGCCAATTTTGAACCTTTCCCTTTTATGTTAAGTTCTTACGCTTGTTGATCAACAATAAATTTAGTTGAGTATTTTTAAAATTATTAATATCTATTTTTCTCAAATATAAACAATATAATAGGTGCTAATAAGTATAATAATAGTTAACAATATTAAATCAATAATTAATAATAATAATATAGTCTTATATATTTATTGTTGTATTACCTATATTACTTTGATTAATCAAACAACTAGTTTTCATAATCTTATAAATGAATATTATAATTATTATGATAGTATAAAACTAGTTACAGTAATTAATTAATAATACACCTGTTAATTGCATTTTATTATATTTATTAAAATTAAATAAGTTTAATTAATGTAATTGTAGAAAGGGGTTAAAACTTTAAAAATCTACAATTGCAATTGATTGATTTTAATTCAAGTGGCCATGATTTAAATACTTATTCCATCCTAATACCCAATTAGTTTGCCTAAAAACACTAGCCCACTACCCCTGTCTGACCAACCTCACTACCCGTTCTACTTGGCGTTTTATGACACGTAACCTTCCCATATCACTGACAAAACAAACACAGTTCACCTAGATCATTGATCAAATTCATTAACTCTCCAAAAGCAATCATATTCCCCTTTAATTTTACAACCTCCTAACGTTTTATCTCCACCGTTGAATCAAAATGATCCAACAGTCTATCCTTACTAAATATTTTTCTATCTTTTTATCTCCAAAAATTCTAGAGTTGTTGATCTAAGTGATCCAACGGCTCCTATACAATCTCCCATTTTTAACAAAGACTAACCTCAAACCCTAATCATTATACCAAAGACTGGTCGCCCTTGTTTCCCCTTCCTCTAACTTTTATCTCATCCTCTCACATCTGGCTATCTGTGAAACCTAGCACTAAATCGTGCAAAGTCACTCAAAGACGACTGAGAACCTCATCATTTCTCTCTTTCAACCGCAAATCTAGCCGAGCCTACCTTATTCATCATCCAATTTTGAATCTCAAACCCCGAAACCCTACTCCTAAATGTTAAAGGGTAAGAATCTATTCATTCCCCTCCTTTACGCGTTCAAATAGGCACATGCAACTACTAATCTATGAGATCTTTGACATCACCATGAAGATTCTTAGTCCGGATGTCAAACACAATGAGATTTGGATTTTGGTTTTAACCTATAGTTCATTTGGCTTCAACATCCAATTCATTCATCATTTCGAATAGGTAAACTCTCCTTCTGATTTTCCCACTATTTTTCTCATCTTTTCTCCTCTTGTTCTCATCAAAGTTCATCAATACATTCCACTATTTTTTTTTCAAAATTCAAACAGAACCATAAGTCTTGATTGCAACTATACATGTGGGGATTTGATGCCCTCACTAAACATACAAACTACCTTAAGAATCATAGTAAATTCTTTCCATTTAAATACTCTGAGAGTTCTTTGCTAATTTCCTTTCTTTCTTTTATTTTTGTAATGACCCGGCCGGTAATTTTGAGCGTTACCATTCCGTTCATTGGTTTAAAATCTTGAGAAGTTTCGTATTATGTATTATGACTCGCGTGTGTTATCGATTTCAATTTTTGGATGATTTGGGATTGATTAGGAAAAACAATTCTTTTTTTTAAAGCTTAAGTGGTAAGAGTTGACCGGAGTTTGACTTTTATGTATACGAATCCGGATGGTCTTTTGATGATTCCAATATCTTAGTATGATGATTTTAGATTTTGGAGTATGTTCGAATTTGGATTTGGATGTCTGTTGGTTGATTTGATGCGTTTTGGCAAAAGTTGAAATGTTGAAGGTCTGAAAGTTGAGAGGTTTGACTGGAAGTTGACTTTGTTGATATCGGGTTCAATTTGTAATTTGGGAGTTGGTATAGATCTGTTGTATTAATTGCTAATTTCATGAAAAATTAGAGTTCATTCCAACTTGATTTGATGTGATTCAACACGAGTTGTAGAAGTTGAAAGTTCATATTCATTAAGTTCGATTTGAGGCGTGATCCAAAGTTTTGATATTCTTCAATGTGATTTGAGGCTTCGAGGGAGTTCGAATTGTGTTTCTCAACTTGTTGGTATGTTTAGACGGGGTCTTGGAGGCCTCGGGTGTGTTTCAGATGGGATACGGGCCATTTCTCCATGGATTGGATTGCTGATTGCCGTTAGCCAGTGTTCTTCATCGCGGTCGCGATGAAGCAATTGTGTTCGCATAGAGTTCTGTAGAATCTGACATTTTTGTTCTTTGTGGTCACGAAGAAGCAACCGCATTCGCGAAGCTTGGGGGAATTATGTCTTCTCCTTCGCGATCTAAGATACGCGATCATGTATAAGAGAAGCTGAAAGAGGTATCAAGCCTTTGTTGTCTGCAATGGCGCGAATGATACTTTGTTCGTGTAGTGAGCTGGAGGTTGTATGTCGCATTCGCGACTTATTGTACGCATTTGGGGAGAAATTTTGGTCAGCTACTGATATTTTGTCTCCGCGATAAAGAATATAATTCCCCGATCGCGATGAGTAAATCGCTGGGCAGAATATAAGTACTATATTTTGGGGGTTATGATATTTTTATCACTTTTTGAGTTAGAGAGCTCGGTGTTCGGTATTTTGGAGGGGATTCTCACGTGTTGTATTTGGGTAAGTGTTATTTATCCGGATTTGATAATATTTCATGATTCTATCTTTGCTTATATCATTAAATTAGTGATTTGAATTGGATAAATTGGGGATTTTTGTAAAAAAAAAAAAAAACTTTCTAAAATGTAAAATGAGGATTTGAAGGCCGATTTAACGTCGAAATTGGACAATTTTGGTTTGGTTGGACTCATATCGGTATGAGTGTTCAAATTTTGTGAGTTTTGTCAAGTTCCGAGGTGGGAGCCCGAGGCTGACGTTTTGGGTTGACTTTTTAGTTTACATTAAAGATCAAAGCTTTATTATCCGAAATATGTTTTCTATGGCTTTAGTTCATGATATTAAGTTATTTTGGTTAGATTCGATCAGTCCGGAGGTTGTTTCACACAAGAAGGTCAATTTACAATATTGATTTAGCCTCTTTGAGGTAAGTATATTGCCTAACTTTGTGTGGGGTAACTACCCTATATGATTTGAGTTGTTTATTCTATTTGTGTTATGTGAAAGCCATGTACGCGAGGTGATGAGTGCGTACTCGGAATTATATGTGGAAATTGACCGTAGATTATTAGGGTTCTTTCATATATTTGTTTGAAACTTTTAGCACATGCTATATCTTTTATTTGTCATGTTTACTCTCACATTCTTTATTTGAAGTTGTTAGAACATGTCACATTTTTTACTTGTCAATTCACTCTTATATGTTTTATTTGAAGTTGTTACCTCTTTTATCATTATGTTACTTCCTTCATTGTTGAGTTATTCTTAATTGAAATTGTTGTAACATGATATCCTTTTGTTGTCCGATTATTCTCATGCATTTAGACGTAGTTGCTAGTTCATGCCATCCTTTTCATTGTTATCTTACTTCATACAGTAGAATCTGATGTTTGCCATTTCATGGATATACCTTCATTATCGATTTTATCCTTAAGCAATTAATTGAAGTTGAAGTTATTGAAAGTCAGTATATTATTGTAATTGAAGTTGTGTTTAAGGAGGGTGTTGTTCAGGAGTTACTTTCCCGTTCATTTTATTTTTATTGAGATTGTACACATATTGTGATTAAGCAGTGCGCTATTAGTTGTGGAAATATTGATATTGTTAATTCTTTTGGAAAGGTTGTGGCCAATGGGCACTTGTGGTACGAGTTGATATGTCGTGTTGTTGAGATGTTGGCACATGTGAATTGTTGTATGGATCGGTTGTTGTTATGTGGAGCATAAGGAAGGTATCTCACTATTGTTGTTATGTGGAGCATAAGGGTAGCATCTCACTATTGTTGATTGTGCAGAGGGATACGGGTGGATATTGAGTTAGTATACGGGCGGAGTGATAAATGTGGGTATTATGCAGAGTGATTCATGTGGTTATCAATGTGATAAGGGTGGATAATGATATGGTTAGGTCGGAGTGATACGGGTGGCTATCACAGAGATAATGGTGGCAATGTCAAGGATGATGTGTGATGGCCTGGGGGCATTAAGTTGATGATATTCGTGCGAAAGTGTGATTTTCCTTCTGTATGTGATACACCTTACTTGAATTGTTGTGTTTCTTCAATGAGCTACTCGATGTATTGATATTACTTGTTGACTTGGGATGTAATAGTACACTCACAAAATCATACACTAGAGCATGCCGCTTATACTAGTTAGGAGTATGAAACTTGACATTTATTGATCATGCCCTTGTATTCTCGTATTATTTGCTTCCATTGTGAATATGAGCCTATGATCATACCGGGTGGATTGATATTGGCATGTGAGTTGGCCGTGCGATTGTGATTAGAAATGTGGGCACAAAGTGCCGTGAGCATATGATTTGCGGTTGAAACTAGTGACTTGTGATTATGAGATGAGGTATCTCGGAGTAATTTGTTTTGAGACTTTTGTTAGAACGGCTTGATTAGTTGGTTGTCGTGTGTTTCCCTTATATGTTTTCATTGTTACTTTAAACGGTGTTCTCATTAATTTACTGTTTATATCATATGATGATTCTTGTTGTCATTTACTGATTCCTGCTTTCATTATTAGCTTTATACTATTATACTACACATGTTATATTGACTAGTAGGTGTCTTGACTTGTACGCCATCACTACTCCACAGAGGTTAGTCTTGATACTTATTGGGGACCGACCGTGGTGCACTCATACTACACTTCTGCACATTTTTGGGGAGATCCAGGTATCACAGATATCAGACTCAGGTAGAGTTATCTTATTGATCGCAAGGATTCAAGGTAGAGTTGCTTGGTTGTCGCGGTCCCTTGGAGTCCTTTCCTTTTATTGTACTGTCATCTTGTTATCCGAACAGTATTGTATTTCGATCTTTGTTTAGATCGTTCTATGTATTCAACTAGAGTTCGTGATTCTTTATTACCTAGTCTTGGGGGCTTGTAGTGATTATTGCCGTCTCATTTATTTCGATATTATCATGACGCCTAAGGTGGGGTTTAGGATCGTGAAATGTTTGTATCAGAGGTCTAGGTTCATAGGTTCTACGAGTCACGAGCAAGTTTAGTAGAGTCTTGCAGATCGGTACAAAGACGTCTGTACTTATCTTCGAGAGGCTACGAAACTATTAGGAAAATTCCACTTCTTTCATTGCTATCGTGCAGATTTGTTGATTTTGAAGTTTGAGCTTTTGTATCTTTATTCTCTCAGAGTTGGTGAGAACACGCACTAACGGATCAGTCGAGCAGACACATGCGCCCCCTACTAGAGCCGTGAGAGAGGTCAGGGTAGAGAACGAGAAGGGGCACGTGCTACAACTAGAGCACCTAAGGTGCATGTAGATCCGATTGGGGGACCGGCATCGGAGGCGCCTGTTGTTACCCCTGGACTTCAGGAGACTATAACACAATTCCAGAGCATGTTTGGTACATTGTCTCAGGCCTGATTGATCTCCGTTGCACAGCTACTCTATAGATTGGGGAGGGTTATACTCCCATCGCCCATACTCTAGCGCAACAGGATCATGTTGTTAATACTCCGAGTGTTGTACCGGTACAGCCTGTTATTTTGATTCACTCCGAGTACAGGCTAAAGGCATCAGAGGAGGAGCAGAAGAGGCTTGAGAGGTTCAATACGTGTGGTTCACCTACTTTTTGTGGCACAACCACCGAGGATGCACATGGTTTTCTAGAGAAGTGTCACTGTATTCTCCACATTATAAGTATTGTGGAGGTGAGTTGCTTTCAGTACATTTCAGTTGTCGGGAGCATCATATCAGTGTGGAAGGTTTATGAGGGTAGGCCAGATGATTCAACACCACTCACTTGGACTAAGTTTTCAGAGATGTTTTTGAGGGAGTTTGTTCCCCCAGAGCCTCCAGGATGTGTGGCGCACAAAGTTAGAGAAACTGAGTTAGGGCACCATGACGGTGTCAGTGTATGCAATCAGGTTCAGTGAGTTATCCCGTCATGCACCTACTTTGGTTCATACGGTCAAAGAGTGAGTCCGCAAATTTATCGAGCGGCTCAGTTATGGTGTTAGATTCAGCATGTCTTGGGAGTTGGAGACTAATACTCCATTTCAGTAATTTGTGGAGATTACCAGGAGGTTAGAGCGTATTCGGGGTAAGGAGAGGGATGATAAGTAGGATTCAATGGATTATACTCTTCATCTATGACCCATCACGGTAGAGGTTCGGGCACTCAGCCAGTCCTGTCTGCGCTTCATACTACTCATGGTGCTCCAGTTAGTTAGGGACCTCAGGGTACTCATATGGGGCAATTATCTTTTAGTGCACCACCTGCACGGGGTTCCTACAACAATTATTCTAGTTATCCGACACAGACTTAGTACCAGCAACCACTCCCGCAGAGGGGTTGTTATGAGTTTGACTACACCAGGCACATCATAAGAGATTGTCCCAAACCTAAAAGAGGTGGATTTCATCAGAGCACTCAGACTATGGGCTCCATTTCATTTTCTACTCCACATGCACATCCATCTAAGGGTGGAGGACAGGCAAGTAGAGGGCACCCTAGAGGGGGAGGCCCGACCCGACCCGTTGATGTGTTTTCCATGGTAGGGCTGAGGCCGCTGCACCAGATAAAGTTGTTATAGGTATGGTTTCGATTTTTCATAAAGGAACATCAATCTTATTTTGATTCGATCATATTTATCGGTGTGAGTCCTCGTATTTGCCTCACATATGGGTGAGTTTCGTGACTCTTGTACTTTTTCTTATGTGTTTACCTCTGTTGAGAGATTCTATAGTGGTAGCCCGTGTCTATTGTCTTGGTTAGTTCACTATTGAGAGCTATAAGACTAGAATGATTTTTCTGTTACTCATTACGATAGTTTTGATATGAATTCTTGATGGTTTGGTTACGATTTATGATTTAGGTTCTCTACGAGTATGGGAAGTCTATTACGTGTTGTGACATGGAATTGAGTTAGTGGAAGGTTTCAGTTGGTGTGATTTATATTCCACTTGTGATTTAGAGCTGAGGATGGGATCCTTGCATTTTCGACTTGTTTGATATGTTTTAACCGGGCTACGTGCCGCGGTGGAGTTATATTAGGATGAGTTCTTTGTGATTAGTTCATATGTTTTTATTCTCCCTTGGTAGGCTTGATTGATAGTTCTCGCGTGTGTTTCTCTTTCCATATTTGCATTGTGCTTATTTGGTTTAGCTTATGAGTTATGTGCCCAGATGGCATTGGGTGTGACTAGTTGATTTGGGTGAGTGGTTATGAGATCCTCATGCTTCTTGCATCATTCTGAGCATTGTGAATGTTTAGGACAGGGTTGAGCTGATATGAGGTTATTTGTTGGTGCTGGATTTAATTATGGGTAGCTATTATGGTCAGAGATGATATTATGGGTATATAGGCGATGTATTACGTGGGGTGGTCATACCTTGTAGGTGCATGCATGTGTTGTGGAAGCTGGTTGAGGTTGATACAATGTGTTTATGTAGGAATCGGGTCTTTGGTTCTAAGGCTTATCTTTGTGGGTGGAAGGGAAAATCTTCAGTTAAGGTGTCATCGGGCTTATGTGGATTGGGGTGAAGTGGGATCACCTGCGAGTATATTTATTGTGAGTTTATTTAGTGATTTTGTGGCTTCTGAATGGTTCTTGGCACGGAGGAAAAATATTTGTTTAGGTGGGAGAGAATGTAATGATCCTACCGGTCATTTTGAGAGTTAGCATTTCGTTTGGTGGTTTAAGTTCTTGAGAAGCTTCGTAAAATATTTCGACTTGCGTGTGTGGTTGGATTCAGTTTTTGGATGATTCGGGGTTGATTGGGTAGAATGATTTTTGTTGTGGTAAGAGTTGACCTGAGTTTGACTTTTATGTAAACGACTCCGGAATGACATTTTTATGATTCCAAAATCTTCGTATGGTGATTTGGACTTAGGCGTATGTCCGAATTTGGATTTGGAGGTCCATAGATTGATTTGATGGTTTTTTTGCGAAAGTTGAAGGTTAAGAAGGTTGAAAGGTTTGACCGGGAGTTGGCTTTGTTGATATCGGGTTTGGATTGTGATTTTGGGAGTTGGTATACTTCCATTGTATTAATTGATACTTGCATGTAAAATTTGAGGTCATTCAGGGTTGATTTGATATGATTCAGCGTGAGTTCTAGAAGTTGAAAGTTCATAAGTTCATTAAGTTCGATTTGAGGCGCGATTCGTAGTTTTGATCCTGTTCGATGTGATTTGAGTCTTTGAGCGAGTTGGTATTGTATTTTGGAACTTTTTGGTATGTTCAGACGGGGTTTCCGAGGCCTCAAGTGTGTTTCGGATGGGCTACGAGCTATTTCTTCGTGTATTTGACTGCTGATTGTTGTTATTTGGTGTTCTTCATCGCGGTCGCGATGAAAAAATTGCATTCGTGTTCGCAATCGCGATGAAGCCAACATTTTTGTTCTTCGTGTTCGCGAAGCATGGGAGACTTATGTCTTCGCGTTCGCGATCTAAGATATGTGATCGCGTGTAAGGGAAGGTGGAAGAGGCATTAGGGCTTTGTTGTCTGCGATCGCGTGAATGACACCGCATTCACGTAGTGAGCTAGAGGTTGTATGTTGCGTTCACAACTAGCTGTACGTGTTTGTGAAGAATGTTTGGCCAGCTATTGATTATTTGTGTCCACAACCGCGAAGCTAAATCCGCGATTGCGATGAATAAATCACTGAGCAGAATATAAATACTCTATTTCGAGGGTTATGATCTTTTTATCACTTTTTGAGTTAGAGAGCTTGGTTTTGGGAGATTTTGGAGGGGATTTTCACGTGTTGGATTGGGGTAAATGTTGTTACCTGGATTTGAGTATATATCATGATTCCATCTTTGTTTATATCATTAAATTAGTGATTTAAATAGGAGAAATTGAGGTTTTTTTGTAAAAAAAAAACTTTCTAAAATGTAAAATAAGGATTTGAAGGATGATTTGATGTCAGAATTGAACAATTTTGGTATGGTTGCAGTCGTATCGAAATGGGTGTTTGGATTTTGTGAGTTTTGTCGGGTTCTGAGGTGCAGGCTTGAGATTGACTATTTGGGTTGACTTTTTATTTTTCATTAAAGATCGAAGCTTTATTATTCAGAATCTGTTTCATATGGCTTTTATTTAAGATATTAAGTTATTTTTGCTAGAGGCGAGCCGTCCAGGTGTTGTTTCACATGAGAAGGTCGTTTTAGAGTATTGATTTAGCTTCTTTGAGGTAAGTATCTTCCCTAACTTTGTGTGGAGGAACTACTCCTTAGGATTTGAGTTGTTTAAGCTATTTGTGTTATGTAAAAGGCGTGTACGTGAGGTGATGAGTGCGTACTCAGACTTATATGTGGAAATTGTCCGATTTAGATTCTTAGTCTTCTTTCGTATATATTTTTGAAATTTTTAGCACATGTTATATCTTTTATTTGTCATGTTTATTTGAAGTTGTTAGCACATGTCACATCATTTATTTCTCAAGTTTACTCTTATATGCTTTATTTGAACTTGTTCCTATTTTATCATTACATGACTTCCTTCATTGTTGAGTTATTCTTAATGAAAATTGTTGTTACATGATATCCTTTTGTTGTCCGGTTATTCTCATGCATTTAGTCTAGTTCATGCCATCTTTTTCAATGTTAGCTTAGTTCATATAGTAGAATCTGATGTTTGCCATTTCATGGAAATACCTTCATTATCGAGTTTATCCTTAAGCAATTAATTGAAGTTGAAGTTATTGAAAGTCAATAATCTATTTTAATTGAAGTTTTGTTTAAGGAGGGTGTTGTTCAGGGGTTACTTTCCGGTTCACTTTGTTGTTATTGAGATTGTACACATATTATGATTGAGCAGTGGGCTATTTGTTGTGGAAATATTGATATTGTTAATTCTTTTGGAAAGATTGTGGCCAATGCACACTGGTGGTACGAGTTTATATGTTGTGTTGTTGTGATGTGTCACGGCCCAAAAACCAACCCGGTCCCGATGGCATCTATCTTGGAACTAGGCAAGCATACACTCTTAACTAATTCGTTTTCTATCATCAATATTTCAATATTAACCTTTTTCTATCAGAGAGACCGAAATAAAAGATAAAATCAAACTACAATTATTGTAAAGGAAGAGAAATCCCAAAATCCGGTGTCAGTAAGTCATGCGCCATACTATAACTATGTCAAAATATGTCAAGACAAACAATTGTCTGAGAAATAACTAACAAAATACATAAAGGAAGATAGGGAAGGAAAAAAGGCGGGTCTGCGATCGCCAAGCAGCTACCTCGCTCTCTCTGAAGATGAACCACAACAAAGATCAGTTAGCACTATCGCGACCTGAGATACCTGAATCTGCACACAGGGTGTAGGGGTAACGTAAGTACACCAACTCAGTAAGTAACAAGCCCAAAATGTGGGCTGAAGTGTAGTGACGGACTAAACCTCCACATTTATAACATAACCAATGTACAAAAATTTAGGCATGCTTTCAGTTATCTAGACAGCTCAAGGTGATAAGACACATACAGTTCTGAACAGTTTAACATGTATAACTCAATGTACTCTACATGCCAATGCATCAACAGTATAAAATGCACAATGTGCTCCCACTCTCAAATGCTCGTCCACTCAGTACTGTATATGGATCGCATGGTCCAGGAAAGATCCATCCCAGAATATATGCACATCAGACAGAAGTCACTCAGTACTGAGGAAGGACGATCCATCCCTATGGAGAAGATCCATCTCCAGATAATGATACACCTCACAACCAATCGATACTATATATGGTTCAACAGCCCAGGGAAGTTCATCGTAGAATACGTATACACATCACTAACATAAGTCGCTCAGTACCGAGGAAACATGCCAATCCAGCCTCATGGAGAAAATCCATCTCCAATATAAAATACTTCAGACAAGATCCATGTCCAGGGAAGATCCATCCCTCAAATGTAAACACTTCGGACAAGATCCATGTCCAGGGAAGATCCATCCCTCAAATGTAAACACTTCGAACAAGATCCATGTCCAGGAAAGATCCATCCCTCAAATATCATTGTGCTCACTAGGGGTGTGTTACAGACTCCGGAGGGGCTCCTACAGCCCAAGCGCTAACATAAGCCAGATCCAGGCATAATCAATAAAACATGTTTCAGCGTGCATCCCGATCCCATATCTGTCATTCAACATCAAGCTCTCGGCCTCCCTCAGTCATCACTCTCCAGTCTCGCTCACTTGGGCTCATAATGCATGAACTAGCCCGAATCAATGAAATAATGTGGAAAAACAACCATTTCCAAGATTGATACATGATATGATATGCAATGACAGGACTGAGTATATAATATCAATGAAACACATGAGATGACAACAATAAACGACCACTCGGGTCTCAACCGTATCAGCGTGAAGCCTTAACATAATATCTAGCATGATTTCTAGCATGTTTGCATTAAGACGACCACTCGTGTCTCAACAGTATTAGCGTGAATCCTTAACATTATATCTAGAATGATATCTAGCATGTTCACATTAGTTACATTAACAGAAGCACAAATATCAACAAGAAAGAACCAATACACGGTGCCATGGAATGAACCAGGTCACAAGTCTCATGGTGCACACCCGTCACTTGGCATGTGCGTCACCCAATTCTAATCACATAACACGTAGTTCGGGGTTTCAAACCCTTAGAACCAAGTTTAGAAGCGTTACTTACCTCAATCAAGCCAAAACTCTACTCCGCAATACCCTTGCCGCTCGACTCAGCCACAAATCGCCCTGAATCTAACCAAAATCAATATTATATCATTAATATATGCTAAAAAAATGAAGCCCACATCAAAATTTTCAAATTACACCACAAATCCCGATATTGGCCAAACCTGACCCCCAGACCCACATCTCGGAATCCAACAAAAATTTACAAAACCGAAATCCTCATTCACTCACGAGTCTATACATACCAAATTCATCAAAATACAATCACATATGATCCCTCAAATCGTCAAATAAACCTTCAAATTTCAAAGCCCTAACCCGTAAATTTTATCATTAAATCCCACAAATTTCATGCTTATTTAACTGAAAGTCACCATAGAATAGAGTATTAAGTTCGACAATATTACCTCAAAATGTTTCCCTTTGAATCCCTCTTCAAAATCCTTAAAAAAGCTCCAAACCCGTCTTAAAAATTGTGGAAATAAGAAAATTCGCGAAGGCTGGAATTTATATACTCTGCCCAGGGGTTCCACACCTGCGGTCACTTTTCTCGCACCAGCGGACTCGCACCTGCGATCCCAGGTGCGCATTTGTGAGTCATGCTTAAGCTCCCATTTATCGCATCTACGGTTTGCCATTCGCACCTGTGGGCTCGCATGTGCGATCCCTCTTTCGCATCTGCGGAAACTTCCCCTGCCTCTATTTTTTGCTTATGCGGCATGATCTCCGCACTTGCACCCATCGCACCTGCAGTTCCCGAATTGCAGGTGTGACCACACATTCTGACGGTGCAGCGGATTGACTATGGACTGGAAGAGCACTGAATGATGGGTGGCCCTGATGAGCACTGCGGGGACCATGCCTTGATGGTGCACCACTGTAAGTTGGGCGAGCTAGCTGAGAAGGCCTAAATGGGTGGCCTCTCCTATGCTGAAATTAGCCCCTGGAGGGAACACTACCAGCTACTAGATCCCCGAGGCCTCTTAGCCTCTCTCTCCTGACGGCGAACTGACTCAATATCTCGGGCAATATCAACAACTTGCTCAAAAGTAGCACCTGATACCCTCTCTTGTCATAAGAATCCGAAGCTGATAGGTGAGGCCATCCACGAACCTCCTGATCCTTTCTCTCTCTATAGGAACTAACTCTATAGCATGACGGGCTAGCTCTGAAAACCTTATCTCATACTGCGTCACAGTCATATCATCCTGACGCAGGTGCTTAAACTGTCTACGCAGCTCCTCTCTGTGGGAATGTGGTACATACTTCTCTAAGAAGAGAGTGGAAAATTGCTGCCAAGTAAGGGGCGTTGCACCAACAGGCCTACGCCTCTCATAAGCCTCCCACCAAGTAAAGGCAGCTCCCGAAAAATTGAAAGTAGTAAACGAGACCGCACTCGTCTCCAATATCCCTGTTGTACGAAGAATCCTCTGACACTTGTCCAAGAAACCCTGGGCATCCTCACCCTCAGCACCACTGAAAGTCAGAGGCTGAATTCTACCAAATGCTCTTCAACCTACGCTGCTCATCGTCAACCATAACTGGAATCACATACTCCTGAGCAGGTACGACCGACCGGGCTGGAGGTGCCCCCGGTGTTTAAAGTCCCTGAATAACCTACTCAGGTGTACAAGAAGTAGGAGTCTGAGTGCCTCCCCTGGCCTGAGAAGTAGTGGCTGTAGAAGAAACAGCGACCGCATGTGCAAGACTGGTGCACATGGTCTAAAAATGAGCTAAGGTCTCCTAAAGACCCGGAATAACAATAGACACTGCCGGTGCCTGAGCTTTCCCACAGGAACATCTGCGGCTCGGACCTGATTTGGAATAACTAGAGGGTCCACAAGTACTGCACCGTCTGCTGCGCGGGCTGCACCCCTCTCTCTACCATGGCCTCAGCCTCTCACGGGACCAACAGGTGTCTAATCACCCTGATCGGTAGCACGTGTCCTCACAATCTATGAGAGATTAAACAGTATAAGTTTAGTCACCTGAAGTAATGGATTCGCACGACAAGAATTCAAGAATGTGAGACTTTTCCTAAGGGTTCCGCAGCCTCTCGAAGATAAGCACAAACGTCTCCGTACCGATCCGTAAGACTCTACTAAGTCATGAGCCAAAAAATCTGGTGTCACTAAGTCATGAGACATACTATAACTATGTCAAGACAAATAATTGTCTTAGAAATAACTAACAAAATACATAAAGGAAGATAGGAAAAAAGAAAGGAGGGTCTGCAATCGCCAAGAAGCTACCTCGCTCTCTCCGAAGATGAAACGCAACAAAGATCAGCTAGCACTATCGGGACCTGAGATACCTGAATCTGCGCACAAGGTGTAGGGGGTAACATGATTACACCTACTCAGTAAGTAACAAGCCCAAACTATGGGCTGAGAGGTAGTGACGGACTAAACCTCCATATTTATAATGTAACCAATGTACAGAAATTTAGGCATGCTTTCAGTTATCTAGACATCTCAAGGTAATAAGACAAGTACAGTTCTGAACAATTTAACATGTATAACTCAATGTACTCTAAATGCCAATGCATCAACACTATGAAATACACAATGTGTTCCCACTCTCAAATGCTCGTCCACTCAGTACTATATATGGTTCGCATGGCCCAGGGAACATCCATCCCATAATATATACACATCAGACAGAAGTCACTCAGTACTCAGAAAGGACGATCCATCCCTATGGAGAAGATCCATCTCCAGATAATTATACACCTCACAACCACTCGGTACTGTATATGGCTCAACAGCCCAGGGAAGATCATCTCAGAATACGTATACACATTACTAACATAAGTCGCTCAATACCGACAAAATAGGCCAATCCAGCGTCATGGAGAAAATCCATCTCCAAATATAAACACTTAGGACAAGATCCATGTCCAAAGAAGATCCATCCCTCAAATGTAAACACTTCGGACAAGATCCATGTCCAGGGAAGATCCATCCCTCAAATATCACTGCGCTCACTAGGGGTGTGTTACAGACTCCAGAGGGGATCCTACAACCCAGCACTAACATAAGCCTAATCCAGGAGCTGTCACACCTCCTTTTCACCCGATATGGGTAATAAGAGAGTTTTTCCAATTAAAGTGACATTATTCGATTTTTGGGATTTATTTTTATTCAGAGTCGCCACCCGAATTTTTTACGGTGTTCCGGGACACCATTTATTTATTTAGAAATCCCAAAACCGAGGAATTTTGACTCTATTTTAATTGTCTGCAAACCAGAAATCCGGGTAAGGAATTCTGTTAACCCGGGAGAAGGTGTTAGGAATTCCCGAGTTCCGTGGTTCTAACACGGTCGCTTAATGACTAAACTTGGCCTAAATTGTTTTATTACTGTTTTTGTACCTATGTGCATTTTTATATCTTTTACCGCTTTTATTATTCTTTTGTATTCAAAGAATTTTTTTTTGATACGGGTCACGTATGCATAAACCCGTAGAGTTTAAAATGTGTCTAAAATCATGTCACGCGGACGTGTACACAATTCTTGACACTGAACTCGTTTAATAAGATAAATAAAGTGTGCAAGCGCGTATTTTGTTTGGTTGTCAAAAGATACGGAAATCACGTCACGCTGGCGTGTATGCAATTCCTATAATTTTTAGAAAAGTCGTTCCCTAAAGTGTCCCTACGAGTGCTCATTTTAATCTTTATTTGTGTTACGTAAACATATACACAATTTTGAGAAAAGGTATATTTTAGTTGTTTTCATCCAAAGTTTTACAAGTTACGTAAAACGTATACTTCGAAGTTTGATTATTTTCTGAATTTAACGCATTCACTATCTAAAGGGTTTCGAGACTCACTACATTAAAATCCTAAGTCAAGTCATAAGATTGGGCTATGGCCTAGTCTAGCCCGATTTTTATCACCGTTAGGCCATCCTAATTAGGCTATTTATGAGAAAAATAAGATGCATGATTCTATTCAAATAACACTGGCCAATGAAACATTTAATAAAGAAAAAGGCTTTATCAGATTATCAATTCCTAGCAAGAAAACAAAGAAATATTACTATCATAGATTTAAAGGTAACTTCAAAATCATTAGAGCAAATAAGAAATAGAACTGAGATTCTTTCATTGACAGATTTTTGTTAGAAATAAAACACAGTTTTCTGAAATTACTTTTAGATTAATGTGACTACTCATAAAGCAATTGCACACAGTCTAGGCACATGCTTTTTAAGTCAGGATTCATTCACACTTAGTCCTAGTTTTGAGTGTTCATACATTATTTAAAGGATGTGGAAGGAAACATTTAAATTACAAATTAAACTGAATATAAATTCATGATTTCCAGTCTTGTTTACAAACGTGTATGAAAGATAGAATTCAATAAAAATTACAATTTCTTACTCCAGGATACATGTTCTAAAAAAAACGAAAATGGAGTTACGAAAAAAAAAAAATCAAAACTGCTGCTCCTGTGCAAGCCTCAGCAATGCTTTGTGATTCGAAATCCTGCATTTTTATCACTGATTTCAAGCTAAATAACATGTACTCCATGTTCACTTCAAGGGATTACATCTGGCCATCATAAATTAGGTTCGACCCCTTCAGTGTTGTTCCAATAGGGCCATCTAATTATAGAAGGTCTGAACCATCTAGACCAATATCTAAGCACCCTTATGGGGTGAATTTGACCATTGAGGGTCAGATTCACTATCCCTTAGTGTTATTTTTAATAACTCTACTATAATTTCAATTATATAGACATATATTCATTCCCCGAATCTTCTAAAAGATCATGACAGTGATGATTGCACATAAGTAAATAAGCAGACTTAAACAGAAAGGCAACGAATTCATGAAGAAGAAGAAGAAAGAACAATTGTGTATGGTTCAAATTTCATTCAGTGTAAAGTATTACATACCTTTTCAACGGAAGAAACAAAGAAATCCGACCAAATAAAGGTCAGGTAAATGGCAGAATAGCAAAAGGGAAAGGATATCCAACAACAACAACAGCAGATCCACCAGTTGAAACCAAGTAATAACAATAGGAAAAACCAACCTATAACTTGAGTATGTATGCAAGAGATTTTCGAAATCAGAAAACCAAAACAAGAAGGAATAGAATTCGGGATCAAGACCAAGAGGTGAACATTTTCCTTTTTGTCTTACTGATTTTTGAAATATTATTTGTAAATAGCAACAAACTCTGATTTTTTTTTTTGTGTTTTTCAGCTTTTCAGTAGCTAACCGATGTAAAAGAGTGCGAAGGCAGATGAAGAGAATAGGTATACTTTTTGACTATCCTCTTTGTTGTGTGTTCTTTCAGTGTAAAAAATATGCCCTCTTTATAAGGGGCTTGGGGATGGGATCTATTAGGGAATATACCTTATCTATTAATCCGAAATAGTACAGGTACAACTGTCTATTCTTATCATATAGTACAGTTGTCCCGCTTTCTGGAATATTCTTTTTATTTAACAATTAACAATATTTTTGAATTAACAAGGATAAAGATAAATAATAAGACGAAATTATGGGCTTGTCTATTAAGCCAGGCCCAATAATAACAGAATACAAAAGAAGGGTCTGTCTATTTTGCCAGGCCCAATAATATAATACGAAACTACGGGCCTGTCTATTAAGCCAGGCCCAATTTAAACAAGAAAATAACTAATGCAAGGTAAATACATAAGAAAGAAAAAGACAGAACACTATACTATTTTTCTTAGTTAGTTTTTTTTCTTCATTTCTCTTTTTTATTTTAATCTAATTAATGGCACACTAATTTTTCAGAAAATACAAACGCGACATAAATTAAAAAAAATGCGGCAGAATAAATAAGAAATAAAAAAACGCGACAGAAAAAATAAATAAAAAAACGGCAAAAATTAAATAAATAAAAAACGCGCAACAACATAAATAAATAAGAAGAAACTATGAGAAACAACAAAAAAAATACATAAATAATAATAAACAAGTAAACTAAATGGGTCTAATCCGTGAAAAAACCCTCAAATCAAGACTCTCGTCTTGGATCTAAGATCNGAGGGAGGTGAGAAATTTTTATTTTTTTAGAGAGATGTGAGAGAAGTGGAAGAGTGGGAGTTTGGAATTGGGGGGGGGGATGGAGGTTTTAGGATATTTTTATATTAAAAAGTGGGTAAGTTCTGGACCGTTAGATCTACTAGAGATCAACGGTCAAGATTTAGTGGGGGGAATGGGTTGGATCAGATTTTTAAAGAGGTTGGGCTTGGTTTATGGGATTTTTTGGGTTAAGTTTGGGATTGGGCTAGTTTAAATTGGCCCAATTTGGCCAAGACCTCATTTTCTTTGATTTTAACAACTAATTAATTAATTTCAATTAAGTTTAAACTAAAAAAAAATGTAGTAGTTAACTTTTAACTTAATTTTGTCTCATTATAGATTAATTGATAAATTAATTAAGGATAAAACAATTAATTTACTACTCCTAATCATTTAAAGGACAAATTTCACAATTTTGTTAAAAAGAAATAATTAAATCAAGAAATTAACATTAATACACTTATATCAAACAATTATATTTATTTAAATGATAACTAAGGTTACGTGCTTAATCATGCCAGTTTAAATTATTTATGGATTTAATTGACGGATTATGGCTACGCAATGTGAAAACAAATTCGCAAATAGAATTAAAATTCAACAAAAATTCGTAAAACTAATTAATTTAGCGAGATTTTGTAGGATTATACAATAGGTAAAAATCACGTGCTCACAGCTGCCCCTCTTTGCTCGGAAACACGAAGAGTTTCCGGGCAAAGACAAAGTGAGCAACCATAAACGACTTTATCCATTCATATGTTCCATTGCGAAGCGTTTTTGAAAGGTTTGACCGAACCCTACTTCAAAGGTTGCCTACATATCCTTGGCTATAAAAGAATCATGTCAGTGTAGTTCTGGAAGTTTTGGTAGCTGGGACTACCGAGTAACTGTGGTTTTACTGCGGTTGCTGTTGTTACTGCTGCTGATCTCCTTATTATACCAAAGTAACAAAACAAAAGACTAACTAAACCTAAAAGCTGCTAGTTACAAGATCCCTATCTACGACTTGGTCTTGAGTCTTGGCGTATTGCTGACTTGGACCTGGATCTTGATGCTTGTTAGCCGGAGGTGCTGGTTTAGTCTTATCGTTTTTCGGATCAAGGCCGGATCTACCGAACGGATGGCTTCAATCTCGTCCTGAATAGTCCGTTTTTCCCCGTTTCTGCACTTTGGATTCAACCTTCTATTTTCTCTTTTTGTTTTTATTATTCTTGATCGAAACTTCTTCTTTTGGTCGTCTCGAGTACACTGTCTTAAAAATGCAATCTGTGCAAAATCAAAAAAGCAAACGAATGAAATTTCCTGCCCCAATTTTCACTAGGAAAATTTCGTGAGTTATTGTAAGGAAATCTACACTACTTTATTATTGATATGAATGGAAAAGTCCGGGATCAGTGCACCCAGGGGTATTGTAGACTAGGGAATGAATACCATATATCTCAAAGCAAGATCAACTAGGGGTTGGGACCCTATGTTGCAAAAATAACACCAACTAGAGATTGTGTACCCTATGTCAGCAAAGAAATCGTCAACCAGGGAATGGATACCCTTGATCGGCATCGACTATGGGAGTGTATACCCTGCATCGTAAAAAGAAGTCATCAACCAGGGAATGGATACCCTTGATCGACATCGACTACGAGAGTGTATACCCTGCGTCGGCAAAAGATGTAGCTAGGGTTTGGAGACCCTATAACACTTCAAGTCTGGGTTGATTTCAACCTTATTGTTCTTCTTTTCTTTTCATTTTGAGTAAATGTGGGAAAGGATTTTTGGAGAAACTTCCCTTTTGGAGTTATTGCTGCGGAGTTGCTTCTAGCTCTTGCGCCCTTTCTTTTGGTTACGCTTGCCTTTGCAAGGTTGTTTGCACCTGTTTCCTTCAATCAAAGAACAATTTGTTAGTTTGAAACGGTGATTGGTTTTGCGGCCTTGATTTTCGACCGCTTGATCTCAATTCTTGTGACGAAGATCTCAAATATTCACTTGGTTGCTGGGAGTTGGGTTTCATTTCTGACCTCGGGGACCCCGGTTTTCCAGCTTTTACCATGGCTATCGGTCACGTGGGACCCAACATTTGCCTTTATTTTGCCTTCGTAGGCCTTTTACTTGCTTTTCTTTTGGATTTCCAGAGTATCGGGGAAGTTTTGGCCCCTCAAATTCTGCTGCACCGGTTAGTCGCGTGAGACTTAACCTTTTCCAACTTTATTTTGCCTTCATCGGCGTTTCATTTATGATTTTCCTCCAAGTTTAACTTTTAAAGCATTTGGAGCATTTTTGGCTTTTCAGATCTTTGCCAAGAGAGTTAGCCACGTGGGACTCAACTTTTCACTTCAATTGCCTTTGTAGGCATTTCGATTTGATTTTCTCCTTTCAAGAGTTTTGAGTTCGAAACATCGGCCTCTATAGCCAGTCGAGATCGACTTGATGCCCCTGATGAATCTTGGTGCCTTTTGCATGTTGGCCCATGTCAAATGAGAACCCTGTAAATCAGTTTGCTATCCTTTCTTTGCCTTTCTTTAGAATGAGAGTCGGACTGAAAGGGATTGAAATAACAAAGAAACGGAGATAATGAATTTTGACAAGAAATATCCCTTTCGGGGGAAAAGAGAAGAAAGACTTATCTGGAGTGTATGCGGTCTTCAATGAACATGACATGCGTCTTGGACTGGATGCCTGATCTATATAAACCATCTGACTCTCAACAATTCGTCATGACGTTTTGCCTCGAGGTTGAGAAACCTTGCCCCTAACCATGTCGATATCAGTGACCAATCCTCTTTTTCGATTAGTAGTGCCCTTTTCGGGTTTTCACCGACTAACCTCTCTCATTTCTCTTCTCGCCATCGCCTTGTAGTGCTCTTTGCGAGTTTTCACTAACAAGACTCTCTCATTTTTAGTTTCTCTACTCACCATCGCCTCACGGTGCCCGTGTGGGTTTTCACCAATAAGACTCTCTCATTTTAGTTTCCCTCATTGCTTGCATCGGATCCAGGTAAATGTATCCTCCAATTCTGGCCTCTTTTGCCGATCGATCGGAAGGACTTGAACAGGATTTGGGGTAAAGGAATTTGTATCGATTTACAACTTTGGAACTTTTCCGACGAATCATTGCCGAATTTTTACACTTGCCCCAGCTTAAACTCTTGGAGGAATGTGGATTTTTTATTTTGGTGTGACTGAACCCTAGGGAGAGGCGGCCTACGTATCCTTTCGGAATCAAGTCAGACGTAGTTCAGGGAAACATTTTGTTTTTGTTTGACTTTTTTTTTTTTGATTTTTTTTTTGAACACTTTAAGTTCCAAAGAGGGTAATCAAGGAAGATTAACCGGCTCAAAAGGTTTACAAAAACTGGTAGTGTTTGGGGTAGCGTGAATGAAATCCTTCATCATTTCGACCACGAATATCATCACGAACAGGGTCAAACATAATATCGTTTGACTGCGTCTGCATTGACAGCCGCTTCGGGGTCATTTCCTTCGATGTCCCCCAAGTACAATGCTCCTTTTGGTAGCAATTTCCTTATGATGTAAGGACCTTTCCAATTCGGGGCGAATTTTCCTTTTGCTTCTTCGTGGTGCGGGAGGATACGCCTTAGGACAAGTTTCCCCACTTCGAAGTTCCTGGGCCGTACTTTCTTGTTATAGGCACGGGCCATTCTTTGTTGGTACAACTGCCCGTGGCAAACTGCGGCCATTCTTTTCTCATCAATCAGAGTTAACTGTTCCAAACGGGTTTTGACCCATTCATCATCCTCAATTTCAGCTTCGACAATGATCCGAAGGGAGGGAATTTCGACTTCCGCCGGAATCACGGCTTCAGTGCCGTAAACCAATAGATAAGGTGTAGCCCCTACTGATGTACGCACGGTCGTGCGATATCCCAATAATGCAAAGGGCAATTTCTCGTGCCATTGCCTGGAAGTTTGAATCATTTTCCTGAGAATTTTCTTGATATTTTTGTTTGCTGCTTCAACGGCGCCGTTGGCTTTAGGCCGATAAGGGGTAGAATTGCGGTGTGTGATTTGGAACTGTTCACACACCTCCCTCATCAAGTTACTGTTCAGATTTGCGGCATTGTCGGTAATGATAGTCTTTGGGATACCAAAACGACAGATAATGTTTGAATGTACGAAGTCCACCACTGCTTTCTTGGTGACTGCTTTAAAAGTGACTGCTTCGACCCATTTTGTGAAGTAGTCGATTGCAACCAAAATAAATCTGTGTCCATTTGAGGCTTTTGGCTCGATTGGCCCGATTACATCCATTCCCCAGGCAACGAAGGGCCAAGGTGATGACATGGGATGTAACTCTAAGGGCGGTGGATGAATCAAGTCACCGTGTATTTGACATTTATGGCATTTTCGGACAAATCTAAAACAATCTTTCTCCATGGTCATCCAATAATACCGGCCCGCAAGATTTTCTATGCGAGGACATATCCGTTCATGTGGGGACCGCATACTCCTGAATGCACCTCGTTCATAATCTTTTCGGCTTCCTTGGTATCTACACACCTTAATAGATTTAGATCGGGAGTCCTCTTATACAATACTTCCCCACTTAGGAAGAAACTGCTGGCAAGCCTCCGGATGGTTCTCTTTTGGTCCCCATTGGCCTGTTCTGGGTATTCTTTTATTTTCAAAAATCTTTTAATATCGTGATACCATGGTTGGACATCGGGCTCTATTCCGACCGTGTTACAATAACCATGTCTTTCTTTGATTTGAATTTCCAACGGGTCAATGTGAACATTGCCCGGGTATGGAAGCATTGCAGCTAGGGTAGCCAGTGCGTCAGCTAACTCATTGTGGCATCGAGGGATATATCTGAACTCGACGGCTTTGAATCGTTTGCTAAGATCTTCCACATGTTGCCTGTATGGAAGGAGCTTAACATCTCGTGTTTCCCATTCTCGCTGAGCTTGCTTGATAATCAAATCAGAGTCTCCCATGATTAATAACTCTTCTACATCCATGTCAATGGCCATGTTCATGCCCATTAAACAAGCTTCATATTCGGCAGTATTGTTTGTACAGAAGAACCGAAGGCGGGCCGTGGCCGGATAGTGTTGTCCCGTGGGTGAAATCAAGATTGCCCCAATCCCAACACCTTTTGCATTTACAGCCCCATCAAAGAACATTTTCCAAGTGTTGGCGTCCTCAGAAGTTATCTCGACTGAATTTACCTCCTCGTCTGGGAAGTAAGTACTTAGGGGTTGGTAGTCTTCATCGACAGGAATTTCTGCCAAGTGATCTTCCAAAGCCTGGGCCTTCATTGTCGTGCGAGTGACATAGACTATGTCGAATTCGGTGAGCAAAATCTGCCACTTTGCTAATCTTCCGGTGGGCATTGGCTTTTATAATATGTATTTCAATGGATCCAACCTAGTGATGAGGTAGGTGGTATAAGCCAACAAATAATGCCGGAGCTTTTGAGCGACCCAAGTTAGAGCGCAGCAAGTTCTTTCCAACAACGTATACTTGGCTTCGTAGCTCATGAACTTCTTGCTCAAGTAATATATGGCCTGTTCTTTCTTTCCGGTTGCGTCATGTTGACCGAGAACGCATCCAAAGGAATTTTCTAACACCGTCAGGTATAGGAATAAGGGTCTTCTTGGATCTGGTGGGACTAGCACTGGCGGGTTCGACAGATATTCTTTTATCTTGTCGAAAGCGTTCTGGAATTCGTCTGTCCATTTGATGGCTGCATCTTTCTTCAACAACTTGAATATAGGCTCACAAGTGGACGTCAACTGAGCGATGAACCTACTGATGTAATTCAACCTACCCAGCAGACTCATGACTTCCTTCTTGGTTCTCGGAGGTGGTAGATCTCGAATGGACTTTATCTTAGTCGGATCTAACTCAATGCCCCTGCGGCTAACTATAAACCCCAATAGCTTCCCGGAAGGAACACCAAATGCGCATTTAGCAGGGTTCAATTTCAAGTCATATTTGCGTAGCCGCTCGAAGAATTTTCTCAAGTTTCGAAAATGGCCTTCCTGTAACGACCCGACCAGTCGTTCTGTGTATTAGGACCCTGTTCCCCTACCTCGAGACTTCCCATAGCTGCTTCTTGTGATTTATGACTTGCGGGGACGGGTGGTTTGGGATTTGAAAGTGTTTAGGGTGCTATAGGAACACTTGGTTCCTTAAGGTTGGCCTTTTTGGCCAAGTTTGACTTCGGTCAATATTTTGAGCAAATGACCTCGGAATCAAGTTCTGACAGCTCCATTAGCTTCGTATGATGATTTCGGAATTGGGCGTATGTTCGGAACGGGTTTTCGATGACTCGGGAGCATTTCAGTGCCCAATATTGAAATAAGAATTTCCTTAAGTTTGAAATTTGGTTTGGAACGTGATTTTATGTTATTGAGGTCCGAACGGAATTTCGGGACCGGTAATAGTTCCGTTATGTCATTTATGACTTGCCTGAAAAATTTAGTGTCATGAAGGATAAAGGGTACACAAATTAAAGAAAATGAGTTTNTAATTATGGACTAGTACCATGCAAGGTACCATATGACCACCGTAGTGTAATATATAAAGTATATATGAAGTATTCTGAAAATAAATAGAATTTTAAGTAATTTGTGGTAATTTTTAAATTATGCGGGTAATGGATTAAATACCGGGTAACGAAATATTACCCGGCTAACTAATAAGTGAGTAAATATTTATAATCCCACCCCAATCCCCACGTGGCAGCTAGCCAGTCATTCCTTGATAAGTTGTCAAAACATTATAGTGTCTTTCATTTCCAAGAAATGCCTAATCAAAAGTCTTTCAACAAAATATTTTTTTGTTCCTTACAGAAGGAGGAAACGTTATGTACTTCAAAAGTCTTTCAACCAAAAAAAAAACCATATTACAATCATCCTAAACCTTAGAGTCATTTTCCTTGCATTCAAACCAAGACTTCACAATCAGAAGAAAACAATAGACATTTTCCTTGCATTCAATTCCATTCCAAGAATTTCCAATAAGGACTTTAATCAAGGTTGAAGAACGTGAGCATTTTGATAACTCTTCAATTTTCCCTTCTCAAAAGACACTCCAAATCATATTATAAACATTTAAGCAAAGTTATTTAGGGCTGTAGCAACGTAAATCTTCAACAGTACAACATAAAATTTTGCGAATTTTGCGATATTAAGGGAGTACGGTGCAGTCTTTTCCAAAAATATCATACGGATTTTTTCCTACTCCAGTTACGAGTCCTCAGATGTAGAGTTCGGATTTGCGGGCGCGTTCTTGATCCGAGAGGTAGATTCGTCACGAGGTGAGTCTCCTTTCCAAACTTTGTAAGGGGGAAATGTCCCCTAGGCTCTTGTTTGCTAATTGTGCTCGTTGAGGGGGCTGCTTACGTACCACGTGACGAGATTCCGTACGTGGCATCTATACTGTATATTGGGTAGCCGTAGGACCCACGAGTATGTTCTAATTGTTTGTTTGATACTATCCGATGTTTTGTACGAATTATTGCCGATATATGATAAAGTTGAGCTATGATAGCTGCGAATTAAATGTACATAATATTCAGATAAGAACTATGAACCTCATCAATTGAGTAATTGTATTACTCCTGATATAATTGATAAAGAGCAAAGAGTAAATGAGATAATGGGTTGTTGAGCTAAATGAAGGTGGTTAAAATTCCTTCTTATACTTGAATAATGAAATAAGTCTTGATAATAAGTTGTTGAGCTAAATGAAGGTGGTGAAAATTCCTTCTTGTACTTAAATTGTTCAATCATGGTGATATTATGAGCAAAGAGGATAATATGATAAAAATCCTAGTTTTGGCTATCAACTGAGGTGTGAGTATCCGATCCCGTTGAGTGTGGAAGAGTCGGTACCACGGTGTCTACATATACACAAATATATATATATATGAATTCATGCAGTCGCATATACGCATCCATGCATTCATGGCCCCCGAGTCACAGGTTTGATTCGTGATCGGGGAGAACTTATATTTTCATTGCTCCTGAGTCACAGGTTTGATTCGTGATCAGAGAGAATTTCACTCATGTTTTACTTGCCCCTGAGTCATAGGTTTGATTCGTGATCGGGGAGAGTTTTACTTTGCATAGTCAGCACACGAGTCGCAGGTATGATTCGCGATCGTGGGGATCTTATCATTATTGAGTGAGCACACAAGTCGCAAGTATGATTCGCGATCGTGGGGAGCTTATCATTATCGAGTCAGCGCACGGGTCGCATGTATGATTCGCGAACGTGTGGAGCTTTATGACCGAGTCAGTCCTTATGACCCACCCTTATGGCTTCGGCCCTTAGTCTTGTCTGTGTCAGTTATATATATATATATGCATTGCATTCATCCGTATTTGCATTGAGTTGGGATCTTACGAGGGTGAGTTGAGAAACAATACAGAGTACTGGAAAGTGAACAATTGAGAATAAAGAATA